>JAOVVH010000059.1:17098364-17113069 GCA_028566435.1 Scorpiodoras heckelii | reverse complement strand
AGCACGGGGAGAACATGCAAACTCCACACAGAACGGCCCAGACCGGGAATCGAACCCGGATCGTCTTGCTGTGAGGCCACATTTTCTGTTGGACATCAAGTCATGAGCCAACAAGTTCTTTATTATATAGATGTGAAGATGTGAAGAAATGCATTTTAATTGTGCGTTAAAAGGTCATTAATACTAATAATAATTATCCATTGCCTAGACCTGATAACATTGCATAATCATCATTTACTACCTCAGATAACAGGAAATAAATCAACTAAACATGATCCATCTTTTGGTTCATTGTTTTTATTTGAAGCATTTCAGTTGTTGTTGGATTTAGCACAACGCTATAGATACATACTAGCTGGCTAGGTAGGTGTTTAGCTTGGTTAGCTAGCTTGTTCTTATTTCAGTGCATGATTGTGCATAGCCTAAGAAAGCAAAAACATATCATGCATCAATTTCTGATACCCGACACCAAACCACATACTGCATACCCTCGCTCACCTGGGTCTCATTAAAAAGATGTCCTCCATTAAAACGTACTCTGACAATATGACTACAATTGAAATAATGACCCCAGAAAATTTCACTGCAGCCCCAGTCAAAGCCGGCTATATCCGGTTCTGACAACAGCTATGAGGAGCATTCCTGTCAAAAATATTAATTAATGAATTTATTTGTTTTTTTTTTTTATTATTTGTTAATTCATTTACTTACTTGCTTTTTTAAAATGAAAATTTCCTTCATTCTCATGTTTTTCCACAGTTTTACATTTTGTTATTTTATTGTTTGCATTTAGCATCGTTTTTTCCCCAGCAGTAGCTATGCGACCTGATCATAAAGGGCCCGTCATTCAAAGACCAGTTAGTCAATAATATAAAATGTCGCAGCACCACTGGCCTAAAAAAAGACATTTTATATTATTGACAGACTGACACATTCTACGGTTACAGGCACAGTGTCACATGGTGGATCACACAAAACTCACTCAGACTCAACAACTGTTGTCCTATAAAACATGCCCTTACATATCAGAGAGATCTGTTGTTTTTTTCTGACTTTTTTAATGCTTTTGCTTTCATTTTATAGGGTATTGTACCTGCCCAAGCTGGATTCCAGGTAACTGCAAATGTTTTAAACTGTACCCCATAAGCTTCAAAAATATGCAAAATGATTATTTTTAGAAATGTTTAACAAAAATAGATGTTAAATAAAGGTTGAATAATTTGCTAATTTATTTATAATATAATGAATATATATTCTTCTTCAATTTCATGGTTGGTTGCCACAAAATAACATCTCCTATTATA
Organism: Scorpiodoras heckelii; assembly: GCA_028566435.1. NCBI lineage: Eukaryota > Metazoa > Chordata > Actinopteri > Siluriformes > Doradidae > Scorpiodoras > Scorpiodoras heckelii. The sequence continues at coordinate 17,111,765 of JAOVVH010000059.1, read as the reverse complement.
TTTGTAGCCCCAATTTGCTTATCCTCCTGGATGTGCTGTAAGTAACTTCATTTTTAAATGTAAAAATAAATAACCCTTAACCCTTGCAACCTCTTATCCTACCTGAAAATCAGAACACAGTTTAACACAGAAAAACATTTTTTATACACGATGATTATTTTTTCCCACTAATCCAAACCTTTGGCTCACTGACTTCCCACACGTGTTTAGAAATCATATCATTTCTCCTTTCTTCACAACTGTGTACATTTCCAGGCTTGTTCTTGTTCATGGGCCCAAAGGTCGAAGTTTTATTGTGATAGAATTTCCATCAGTTTGTTGAGATTATTTGCATATTTGCAGCCTGTAAAGGATAAACTGTAAATGAACTCAGGTAGTCTTACAAATTACTAAGATCATAGTGTACAGGCAATAATTTCATTTTATTCTAAAATCCTGGTCACATGGATCACATGCTTTTGAGGTTGTCACTCCCACACTGCAGTTTCCTGTTTTTCAGTCATATCTCTACTCTACTTGTTCAGAATACGTTCCATTTACACATGCATTCACAATGAAATGAAATTCACATTTCTTTCTTTTTTATGTAAAGATGCCTGCATTTCCTGCTCCAGCAAGCTATGTAAGAACACAAATCTACTTCACATAATGAGTTCACATTCTGTTTTACTGTGAAGTGATAAGCTCATGAAAACCACTTCCTGTATTTTTCATCATTAGTGTGTGCCATACAAAAGTATAATCAGTGGTGGATTATACCCTGGCAAAAACATTACCATCCAGGGTGTAGTTAATCATCAAGCTTCCAGGTCAGAATTTAGCCTTATTCTGTTATTTTGCATAATTAAAGCCTAAAGATAGTTTTATCTTAGCAAAAATTATTTGTTTTCTTCTTTTTCCTTATTTGTTTTCTTGATTTGGTTCTTGTTCCATTCTTCAAAAATCGTTCTTAAAATTCATTTGGTGTTCGTACCACCAGATTTGCCATTAACCTGCGTTACAGAAGTGGGATTGCCTTTCATTACAATCCTCGATTTAATGAGAACTTGGTTGTGCGCAATACCCTAACCAATGAGCAGTGGGGTACAGAGGAGCGTTCTGGAGGCATGCCATTTCAGAAGGGACAAAACTTCCAGGTACGTAATGCAAATTAAAAGCTGGTCAATTTGATTTTGACCTTATTTACAAGATATGTATGTTTATCTGTTTAGGTGGCTGATTGACATAGCAGTTTGCTTTACTTGAAAATTAATGCAAAGAAGTGCATGATAGCCTATCTGTGTGTCACATTTGGTAATGCCTGTTTCAGCTCATCATCTCCTGCAATCCCTATCATTACAACGTGTTTGTCAATGGGAACCAAGTGCATACCTACAACCACCGCTTCACCAGGCTGAATGAGATTGATGTTCTGGAGGTGTCTGGTGACCTGAGCCTGACTTCTGTAATTGTTTAGTTTACAGTTTACAGTTACATTTTTTAATAAACCAACAAGTCTTTAAAGGCTGTGGATTGCTATGGAAAAATGTTTAAATATAATCTTTATATTGCATTTTGTATGAACACACTGAAAAAAATGTAATTATTAAAATACTTGTCTACTATGACTGTTTAAAAGTTTATATAATCATGCTTGTATTACACCTATTGTATCTGAAGTGTATTGGAATAACCCAAACCTTGTTAATGTTCCTTACTGTTAACCCAAGCAATAAAACAGTGCCATCTGGTGATGTATATCTATATCGATTCTGTTTTGCTCAATTGTGTCTTTCCTAAAGATGATAATATTTTTACAAACAGTAAAGGTGACAGCCGATTATTTCAAGAATACTTCACTTATAATTTGGCTTGACAAAAATGACAAGAAGATCCCAAACAGTGAGAACAAATGTAACTTCAAGAAAATGGTCCATCAAGAAAATGGTCCATCATGGCCACTAACTTTAAGTGTTTCTTCACCTGTATTAATTTTGAGCAGAAAAGTTCTCTGGGCCCAAACTCATCTGAGATGGACTGAAAGACAGTGGAAATGTGTTCTGTGTTCAGACGAATCCACGTTTCAGCTTGTCTTTGGGAAAAGCAGATGTCAGATTTTATGTGCCAAAGATGAAAAAGACCATCCAGACTGTTACCAAAGAAAAGTGCAAAAACCAGCATCTGTGATGGCATGGGGGAGCATCAATACCCACGGCATGGGTCATCTGCATATATGTGAAGTTATCATTGAATTGGAGGCTTATACTGGTATTTTGGAGAGACATATGCTGCCGTCTTTTCCCAGGAACTCCATGTCTGTTTCAGTAGGACAATACCAGGCCTCATTCTGCATGAGTTACAGCAGTGTTGATCATTTTTGAGATGTTTCTACACCTTGATTAGAGTCCACCTGTGGTAAATTCAGTTGATTGGACATGATTTTGAAAGACACACCCCTGTCTATAGGAGATCTTAGAGCTGTCAATGCATATCAGAGCAAAAACCAAGTCATGAGGAGGAAAGAACTGCCTGTAGAGCTCAGATACAAGATTCTGTGGCGGCACAAATCTGGACAAGGCTACAAAAAATTCTGCTGCACTAAAAGTTCCCAAGAGCACCGTGGCCTCCATAATTCTTAAATGGAGGAAGTTTGGAACAACCAGGACTCTTTCTAGAGCTGGCCGCCCCACCAAACTAAATAATCAGCGGATAAGGGCCTTGGTAAGAGAGGTGACCAAGAACCCAATGGTCAATCTGGCTGAGCTCCAAAGATTCTATGTGCAGATGGGAGAAACTTCCAGAAGATCAACCATCACTGCTGCACTCCACCATTCTGGGCTTTATGGCACAGTGGCCAGACTGAAGCCTCTCCTCAGTAAAAGACACATGAAAGCACACCAGGAGTTTGCAAAAAAGAACTTAAAGGACTTTCAGAATGCAAGAAATAAGATTCTCTAGTCTGATGAAACCAAGATTGAAATTTTTGGCCTCAATTCTAAGCATCATATCTGGATGAAACCAGGCACTGCTTATCACCTGCATAGTACCTTCCCTACAGTGAAGCATGGTGTCGGCAGCGTAATGCTGAGGGGGTGTTTTTCAGTAGCTGGGACATGGAGACTAGTCAGGGTTGAGGGAAAGCTGAAAGGAGCAAAGTACAGAGATATTCTTAATAAAAACCTGATCCAGAGTGCTCAGGACCTCAGACGGGGGTTCAGCATTCTTGTTTGCATTATTGGTTACCGTAGAACATAACTTACATCAAGCATGTTTGAGCTTACATTACCCTAATACAACAGGTTCAAATGATGCCAGCCATTTGGCTAGATTTGAACACTGTTTCTCAGGTTATAATTGTTAATTTCATATTTGAGGATATTTATCTCAGTGTATTTACATGCTCATTTTGTGCCCATGAATATAATACAGTAATGCAGTACTGTAGGACAAATGCTAATCTGACATTAATGATCTTTTCATAGATCAGTGTCAATGGCATCCATGTCATAGATTACAAGCACCGTATCCCATTCAACATGGTGGACACAATCGTAGTAGATGGGATGGTGGAGGTTAATTCCATCTCTTTCCAGGATGCTGTGGTGAGAAATACTATAACCTTCAGTTTAAATATACTATAAGTACATACATATGTACATATTGCTGTTCATTCTTCTAGTATAAAGGAGAGGATACACTGTTTTATGGACATGGCTGTGGAACTAATATCACTAAAACAACTTAGTATTTTTCTTTTGTTACAGCGTACATGTTTGATCATGACTACTGCTTAAGATACATAGCTCATAAACACATTTTACATTGGAAGGATGTCAGAAACTAGGCTATTTTAGGGTAAAATGCCAGTGTTGGGGTTCACTTTTAATTTAGGTACCACATTGGTTGACAGAAATTTTACATTTAAATCATGTACTAAAAGAAACATTTTTTACAAAAATACTGAGTATCCTAGAGAAGATATTTTCTATTTCCCCATCCTAGGAGTTACCTGGGACATTAGTACAGTGGGTGGTGGAAAGCAATCAATTTTGGTACCCGTTACGAGTACAAATTTAAAAACTAGAATTACTATCCCATCAGAGCATCAAAGAGTCGATGCTAAAAATGCTTTAATGATCAGGAAAAACTTGGTTTGCTTAGTCTTGTTTATATTTTTAGGTCCACCCTACTGTACTCCAATGTTTTCAGAAATGCTGAAAATTTTTAGAGATGCAGAAATAGTCCTTAATACAATCAATCTTTTACAAAAATAACTTCCAACAGACAATTTCCAACAGTCAGCAGTCTAGTTTCACACAGACCAGGTTTTTACTCAGAATAAAAGGTTACTCCGTTGTAAGATTAACTGAGAACAGTGTAACAATGGGAATGTTATGATGAAACATTCATTTGTCCATTTAGAGTAGCTAACCCATCAGCCTGCATGTTGTGGGAGGTAGGAGAAGCCCAGGAGAAGAACACAGACAATACCCTAAGTTTAGGTCAGAGACAGTGGAGCTGAGAGGCAGTAACAATACCCACTTCACCACCATGCCACTTCATTAAACTATAATGAAATTGATTAATGATCCTGTAATTTAGTCAACGTTTTGCTTTTGCATATCTGAGGCCTTCAGTTTATATGGTCATAGTGAACTCATTTAATCATACAAAAAACTAAGATCAAAGTACAGGAGACATGAATTACATTTTCTCCTATGATCACATGGATCACATGCCTCTGAGGTCACCACTTCTGCACTGACCACATGCAACAGCTTCCTGTTTGTCATCCCTTTCTGAAATTGCATTAGAGTTACATCAGCCCTTAACACAATGAAATGACCTGCTTATTCATGGGTTTGACATTTGTTTTCCATCTATAGTTGCCTTCATTTGCTGCCCAAGCGAGCTATGTAAGAACACAAGACTTAACATTATATTTTAGCATTATATTTTACCTTAAAGTGTTGAGCTTGTAATAACCATGTCCTGTATTCTTTATCATTAGGGTGTGCCATACAAAACCACCATCAGTGGGGGATTGTGGCCTGGCAAAAACATTTCCATCCAAGGGGTGGTTAATCCTCAGGCTTCCAGGTCAGATTGTAACCTTATACTAATTATACACTTTGCATTATTATAGACTATACATATTTATCTTTTCTGTTACAGCAAAACTTTCTTACTAGGCATCTAGAAAACCTAATTGACAGAAAGCGAGATTTCACCCAAAACAACTACTTCCTGGACTTGCCACACTTTTAGTCCAAACTTTCAAGGAATTGTTTTGAGGGAAGGGCAACATGTCAAATTTTGGTAAAAAAGATCTGCAAAATAATTCTTGATTTTTGCTGCCATTTGTATCAACAGATTCGAGATTAACCTCCGTCACAAAAGTGGGATTGCATTTCACTATAATCCTCGCTTTGGTGAGAATGTGGTTGTGCGCAATACCAAAACAATGGAGCAGTGGGGTTCAGAGGAGCGCAGCGGAGACATGCCATTTCACAGAGGACAAAACTTCCAGGTATGTACTGTAAAATATTTTTTTATCTTCTTTACAAATGTGTTCATTTTTTGTGTTGGTGGCTAATAGAAATCGTTTTACTTAAAGTGAATATTGTTTTTAAACAGCATGTCATATCTTTACCCGTGTCACATTCCTTTCAGCTCATCATCTCCTGCAATCCCCATCATTACAACGTGTTTGTCAATAGTAAACAAGTGCATACCTACAACCACCGCTTCACTAACCTGTGGGAGATTGATGTTCTGGAGGTGTCTGGTGACCTGAGCTTGACTGATGTAAATGTTTAGCTAAATTGTTTGGATTTTTTTCTGCAATATTTCCGCTGGATAATTTTTTACCCAGTCACAGATTTTAATATTTTACATGTAAACAGTGAATTGGTAGATTTCAGTTTAGAATAACTCTTTAATCATGGCTGCCTTCTTTCTTTTTGTCTGAAAAAGTTCAAACATAATCTTTCTATTTTTATTAGGCTATATGAATATAGTGATTTAAATGTGATTATTAAAATAATCTACTGTTGTTTAACCAATGACTTAAATATACGTAGTTAGCAAGATACAATTCAATACAGAGAGACACTGGGCAGAGGCAGGAACACACTTCTATAGGTTCAGACAAGGTGTCACACACATTCATACACTCATTCACACCCTGAAGCAATGTGGAGTAGCAAATACACCTGCTAGCATGATTTAGGGAGGAAACCCAGAAAACCCAGAGGAAACCCACTTCAACATAAGAAATTACGATCCTACCCTGTTTTAATCGTATTTTCCAAGTAAAACAGCTCCATCTGGTGTTTCATATCTGTGACTATTCTGCTTTGTTATAGCACATCTTGTCAGAAGATGGTAGTAAAGCTCAGTACAAAAATGACAGTCAAGTCACCATCTGTCTGTTATTCAGTGTGTGTCTGGTGTTATTTCAATTATTAATAATTATTCACCTATAATATAAGACGATCAACATGACTGTGAAAAATACTTTAGTACAATTTTGATCTACTTGAGGGAAATACTGTACTATGTATTTCATCACATTTATCTCACAGCTTTAGTTACTTTTAAGAAGAAGATTTTACACAATGGATCATATAAGAAGCTTTTAATATACAGCACGGATAAAGATTAAACTAGTGGTTTCCAACCTTTTTGGCTTCTGATGTCTTACAAAAAGCAGTGTGTAGTCTTGTCACATTTCAGATGTCTAAGAGTTTGTTAACAGCGCCACCAAATAGTGATTTTCCCCTCTAAACTCGGTTTCACGTGGTTTCATTTCAATAAATGTTCATATGATATCTCAGCAATACCTCACCAACAATCAAAGATTAGACAAAAAGTCCAAAAATTGAAAACAGACTTTGTGTATCAGAACTTTATCAGACTGTTCTTCTTTCCTTTCCCATTAATCATCTCACAACCTCAGATTTATCTGGTGTCCCGGTATATAACACTGTACATAAAATAGTTCAAACTAGCTGCACTTCCAGCAGCTACAACAGTAACATGTTGCTTACACACTGATGTTTTAATATTAATCATCTTATGCTGTCATATTATGCAAACATACATACACATATATAGTGCTGTGAAAAAGGATCTGCCTCTTCTCAATTTCTTCTGTTTTTCCATATTTGTCACACTCGAATGTTTTATACAATCAAATTACTTTTAATATTAGACATACATAACCCAAGTAAACACAAAATGCTGTGTTTTAAATGATGATTTCATTTACTGAAGGAAAAATGCTGTTCAGCCTTATGTGGCCCTATGTGAAAAATTAATTGCCCCTTAGCTACTAAATCAAACAGTTAACCAAATTAAATTGGCTTTTAGGTTCAATATCACTTGCCACACCCAGGCACGATTACTGGCAGACCGGTTTAATCTAAATATCACATAAACAGAACCTGTGTGACAATGTGAAGCAGACTAGAAGGTCTCAAAAAGTAGCACATGATGCCATGTTCTAAAGAGATTCAAATACAGAGGCTAAACAAAGTCATTTAAATCCACCAGTCTGGAAAGGGCTGTAAAGCCATTGCTAAGGCTCTGGGACTCCAGTGAACCACAGTGAGAGACATTATCCACAAAAGGAGACAACTTGGAACAATGGTGAACCTTCCCAGGAGGGCCAAAAATGGCATCCATGGGAGAGTGGCAAGGTGCGAAACACTGCTGTCCAAAAAGGTGGACAAAGGCTCATCTCATATTTGCCAAAAAATATCTAGATGACCCACAAGACTTTTGGGATAATATTCTGTGGACTGATGAGTCAAAGGTGGAAATTTTTGGAAGACATGGGTCCTTTTAAATCGTTTTAAAGCTAACACCACATTCGACCATTAGAACACCATACCAACAGCCAAACCTGGTGGTGGTAGTGTGGTGGTCTGGGGCTGCTTTGCTTTTGCTGGCTCTGGATGTCATAACTGATGTAACCATGAATTCAGCTCTCTTTCAGAAAATCCTGTAGGAGAAGGTCTGACCCATCATTTAATGGCCTAAATCTCCAGCCCAATTCGAATTATACAGCAGGACAATGATCCAAAATACACAAGCAAAGCCACCTCTGAATGGCTCAAAAGAAACAAAATTAAGGTTTTGGAGTGTCTGAATACAAAGTCCTGATTTGAATCCCATTGAGATGCAGTGGCAAGACTTTAAACGAGCATTTTGTGCTTGAAAATCCCAAATTAAAACAATTCTGCAAAGAAGAGTGGGCCAAATTTCTTCCACAGTGATGTAAAAGACTCATTCCAAGTTATCACAAATGTTTGATTGCAGTTGTTACAGCAAAGGGTGGCACAAGCAGTTCTTAAGTTTAGGGGGGTAATTACTTTTTCACATGGGTGATACAGGTTTTGTATAAATCTTTATCTTCAATAAACAAAAATGTTCATTTAAAAGCTGCATTTTGTTTTTACTTGTACTGTCTTTACCTTATATTGAAATTAGTTGGATAATCTGAAACATTAATATACTCACAAAGCACTTTAATAGGAACACCTGTACACCTACTCATTCATGCAATTATCTAATCAGCCAATCGTGTGGCATTGCAATGCATAAAATCATGTAGATGTGGACCAGCAGCTTCAGGTAATGTTCAGAATAATGGTTTATAAACAAAAAACTTTTTTTGACAGTGGTATGTTTGTTGGTGCCACAGTGGCTGGTTTGAGTTTTTATAAAACTGCTGATCTTCTGGTTTTCTCAAGCACAACAGTCTCTAAAGATTAGTCAGAATGGTGCAATAAAGGAAACGCATCCAGTGAGCAGCATTTCTGTGGACAGAAACGCCTTGTTTATGAGAGAGGTCAACACAAAATGAGCAGACTGGTTTGGGCTGACAGAAAGGCTACAGTAACTCAGATAACTACTTTGGACAATTGTGGTGAACAAAACAGTGTCTTAATGCAGAACATGTTGAACTTTGAGGCAGTTGGGCTACAATGGCAGAAGACCACACTGGGTTCCACTTCTGTTAGCCAAGAACAGAAATCTGAGGCTGCACTGGACACAGGCTCAACAAAACTGGACAATTGAGATAGGAAACATAGTTCTGTCTGTTGAATCTCAATTTCTGCTGAGGCACACAGATGGTAGGGTCAGAATTTGGCACCAACAACATGAATCCATGGACCCAAACCTGCCTTGTTTCAACAGTTCAGGCTGGTGAGGGTGGTATAATGGTGTGGGGAGTGTGGTTTGGCACACTTTCTGGGCCTGTTAAAACCAATAAATGCTTGAATGCCACAGCCTTTTTGAGTACTGTTGCTATGTGCATCTCTTCATGGCCACAATTTTCCCATCTTCTAATGGCTACTTCCTGCATCATCTCAAACTAATTCTATGAACCTGACAATGAATTCAGTGTTCTTCAGTGGTCTTCTCAGTCACCAGAGCTGAATCCAATAAAACACCTTTGGGATGTGGTAAAACAGGAGATTTGCAGCATGAAAGTGAACCTGAAAAATCTGCAGGAACTGTATGATGCAGTCATGTCAGCATGGACCAGACTCTCGAAGGAATGCTTTCAACATCCTGTGGAATTCATGCCATGAGAGATGTTTTGAGAGCAAAGAGAGGCCCTACTCACTATAAGTATAGTCTCATCTCTTCTCAATATCTGTTGCTCATCAGGAACCAGGGCACGGTAAATGAAGGCTGAGGACACCCAGACATTTCTTTCCCTGGCCACATCCACCAGCTCCTCCTGGGGAATACCAAGGTGTTCCCAGGCCAGCTGAGATATATAATCTTCCCAATGTGTCCTGGTCTGCCCTGTGGTCTCCTATCAGTTGGTTGTGAACACCTCTACAGGGTGATAGATGCCCAAAGTATATCAACTGACTCCTTTCATTTAAGTAAAGACTGACAGTTGTTTGTGGTGTTGATATACAACCATTAAGCCTTACAGTGTATGATGTATTGTTGTAAAGCATAATGCACTTCTTGTAAGAAATCGGGCACGCAGCTCTAATGTCAGAGGCACCGTTCTCGTGATTACAAATCAGTGTACCATCGAAAATGATTATGAAGTTGTTTTTTAAAGTAAACTCATACAAAATGCTGCTTTAAATGTGCATTAGGTAAAAATTGTGTTTTTTTTTAAGATTATGTTTCGTCATTTGACTGATGCCCGAAGCTCCGCCCCCAGAATCTTGGTTGGCCGGTACAGTGTCTATAAAATGACTGACAGGAGGAACATCCAAACACAAACAAGCACTCCAGACTAAGGTTAACTTCCAAATAGGTTTTCTCAGCGACTTTCAGGCATCTTTCAGGTTACAGGTACACGGTAGATATATATTAAAAAAATGCACCTTTGATGAATTAACACATGACTCTTCAGTGATAACTCATATGTTTCTCATAAATCATAAAATGATTGCAATGTGAACGTAGATTGAATGAGACACGACTCATTAAACATTAGAATACTGACTTTTATATATATATATATATATATATATAATATTTAACTGATGCTGTGAAAGCTACAAGTGTATAATCTTGTACTGCCTCTTGATTTTTTGCTGTATTTTTGATTGCAAAAAATTAAAACAGGTTTGAACTAGTGTGTATTGGACAACAGTTCAAGTTAGGAGTTAAAACCCGTTCATTTGCGGGTTTAACTCCCTGCAGTTACTCCAGGGCCAAAGAAAATGTTGTGTAGGAGTGCTGAAAAATGTACGGCGACCTGATACTTTATGAATTGGGAAGCTCTCGGGGTTCCAGGGAGAAATTTAGTTCCTTGGCCTCGGTTTGTTTCCTTCATAAATTCAGTCTCCGTAGAGAGCTCTCTGCTCGTACACTCACTGTATTATCCACGATGTACGAGTCTGTCCGGCACAAATGCTAGTGCGCATGCGCAACACCAGATTGGAGCGAGAAGGATTCAAACTTCCGGTCGTGTGTCATGGCGGCGCGGTGGAGTATACTTGAAGCGAAAAAGCTCAGCCCTGATACTTATGCTTTTTCGCAGTGAGATTGTGGCGGTGTCTCGGGCGGGTTAGAGTGCTGCATTAGACGAAGCGGTTCGGATTCGGGACTGCCAGGCGGGGGAGCGCCTGCAGTTTGCATCCGCCTGACCATGGCGGCACACAAGCCCGTGGAGTGGGTCCAGGCCGTAATTAACCGATTCGACGAGCAGGTAAAGGGGCAAATGTAGCATGGCGGTATTTGGAATAAAGTCAGCACGAAGGACACCGTTTATCTAGCTTTGCTCTTTTGCAGTTTGGGTTGTGCATGAAGCTGGGAGGATAGAAGGATGAGGTTATAACCGTGTAGCACAGTAATAGCCTGCCAGTAGTGTATAACGCTACATTTAAAAAAAAAAAAGCATACTAGGTTAAATAGCGTGTGAAAAATAGTACGCATGCATTGGTGGAGTAATAATAACAACGTAACGCTGTGTATACTATAAAGTATGGAAGTGTTTGGATTTGGACGTAGCTATAGTATAGGTTAGTGTTAGCTAGCACACGAGTCTGTCGTCCACGTCGTAGGATTTGGCTTTTATTCAGTAACATTATACGATCCTGACCTGGGGGAGTGTAAATACTAATGGTGTTTTCGGTTTATTTGTGATTCGATTTATTTGGCGTGGCATTCGAGCCTGTAGAGGAGCGTTCACACTGGGGCTAAATATAAACAACGGTAGCGGCCACGCAGTGTGTTGACAAGCTCGGCTCGGCTCTTCCAGGCAGCTTAGCTGGTTAGCATTGCTTCCCATTCAGTGTGTTGACCAGGCTGTGGTTTAGACTTGTGTTCAGGTTTTGCTTTTAAATGAATAAGGGTTTTTTTTCCCTTCCCCACACTATCTTTCACGTGTCAGGATGAATAAAAACAGCTACGCCTGCTTTAAGGGTATTTAAATGGCCTGAACCTGTGAGTCAGTGAGCCAGGTGAGAGCAAGCTGGGACTCGGGCTTTGAGTGTAACTTCCATTAATCCCAGCAGCTTTCTGATCTCCTTCACAGAGCCACAGTGTTAGTGGAAACCCGTGGGTTCAGTGGCTGTTCAGTTGTGCTTGTGTAGGGGCTTAGTGGCTGCCCGAGGCTCATAAGAGTCTGATGAAAATGTAATGAGGGATTTGTTCTGTGTTTATTGGTAAGCCAGCTTAGCACTCTGAAAGTCAGGAGATTTTGAGCAGTTCTTCAGAACAAGTTCACACACACACACACGCCGTGCCTGTCTGCCTCTTTTGCTTCTGTCTTCAGCGTGTGCAGGATCGAGAAATTATAGTGCTGCAGATCATCCAGTATCACCTTTTATTTACACCGAAACAGTTGTGGTCCCGCAGTAACAGCTTCATTTCTTTCGCTCTTTTTTTTTTTTTTTTTTTGGGCTTATCATCACAGACGGGTCTTGCCATGTCAGCGGTATGAATCCAGAAAGCACCTTGAAGCAATGACCTCATGAATGCCCGTGCATGGTCATAGAAAACCAATCGGTCCTCTCCAGGGAGGGTTCTGACAGCTCAGAAACAGGAGCTGGTAGCTCTCTATTTCTAAGTGAACTTGATGCGAATCACAGCTTTCTGAAATGAAAGTCATGGTACCTGCTTTGTCAAGCACTGTAGCTCCTTTAAGCTTTTGCCGATAACTCGTTATTCTGCTTCTCAGATGTTCTGTGATAGGGGACGTCCACAAAAACGTGTCTAAAGTCTGTGTTATAAACGATTCGTTTTCCAGCGTTCAAGCCCTTTTAGAAGGGATGGAGTTGGTCGATGAATTCTAACCGAGTTATTCCTTGAAACACAGACGCCTGAATTGAACTCTACTGAATTAAGGCTGGAAAGTAAATCTGCTCTAAGTAAGAAGCCAGAAAGTGTTCGTTTACTTGGACACATGCAGTATGTGCGTGTATGCGTACATTTACATACGTTGTTGATCTTGAGAGAAATTGCTGTGTCACACGAGCAAAGGCACAGAAAAGTGTGTAAACTGAAATGTTTATTAAAATAATGTTTTTTATTAAAACGCTTTTTTGGGCTTTTTAAAAAAAAATTAAAATAGGAGAATCACATTCATAAAAATATAGGAACAAAAACGAAAAGACAAATGTAAAGATGAAAAATATAAAGCGCAGAAATATTTAATTTTGAGTAATTACAAAATATACAGAAATGCCCACGTAATGATTAGTATTTCGTTCTTTACGTTACTTTATTATATATGTTGTGTCTATGTGGATGTATGTAATATCTGTGCATAAGGGAAATGATTGGTCTGTGACCTTTGTGGAATTTTAAACCGTGCCTGGGAAACAAAGTGCTCGCTGTCTCTTGGCATCCTGCATTAAAATGGATGTCAACAGGGCTGGGTTTTGTGTGTGTGTGTGTGTGTGTGTGTGTGTGCGCGGGCGCCCACACACA
>JAOVVH010000059.1:17075150-17087711 GCA_028566435.1 Scorpiodoras heckelii | reverse complement strand
TTATGGTCTTTGCTCCACGATGCGTTTCAGCCGAGAAAAATAATAAGAAGAAGAAGAAGAAGAAGAAGAAGAAAAATCCTGACAAAAACAATAGGGTTCCTGCACCTTTGGTGCTTGAACCCTAATGAGTTTGTTAATTTTTCCTATGTATGGAGACTTTGGGGACACCCTGTATTTTTCAAAGACATTTTCAAACATGAGCCTGTTGATATGTTCCCCTGACCCCTAGTCATAATCTAATAGAAAAAAAATGTTTGTTTGTTTTTTTACACCGAATCAAATGTGTTATTACTCTGAAAGGCATTGATGTGTAGAACAGATAACATAAATGTATCATGTTGAAGGATTGAATTCAGAATCTTTAATACATCCTTGGCTCCTGCACAAAATATTATAACTGCAGTAACACATCTACTTACTAATTCTGGTTAATTATTATATATACCTTTTTTAAGAGTGGTTTGAGGATGAATATTCAAAGCCTGACTTTTCGTAGCTCGGTTGATGGCTGTGAAATCCATAAATAAAGCAACTGAAATGAAAACAATAGCAGAGACCCTAACAGAATATTCCTGTATAATTAGTAATGTCTACATCCAATAATTATTTCTGAATGTAAACATCATACAAATTATTTAAAAATAAATGTAAGTGTTGTGTATTTATGAAACAGTGAACAGATATAAATATTTATTCCACAGAGTTTGACGTTCAAAGAGAAGATGACAACCAGCCTGAAGTTTAAAGAAAAGTCTGCAGATCTGGACTCGCGCTCTCTTCTCCTAGCTTTGGTCAAACTCATCCATGCTGACCCCAAACTAATGCTGCATGTGAGTCTTTATCATTTTGCCCAGACACTCTGTTCACCCCCAGTTGCTAAATCACTAATGAAAGTCCAACAATGCTGATGCCTGTCCAGTAGTGCTCATTGCTCAATTCAGTACAATTCTGGTGATGCATATGGATTGCATTAGGATATGTATCTTCATTGCTGTGCCCGATGCAATACACTTCTTGATGCATTGCCAAGGATTCAATACATGAAAGATACATATGAAGCCACTACTAATGCAGTAGGATATGATTCACCCCTGTTGTGGTGCAGTGTGCTCTGAAACAATTTGATTCAGCACAGTATGATGCAATGTAAAAGAATGTCATTCTGTGCAGTTAAATATGGTAAAGGACACGCCTTCAGCTTGCATGAGACTTGGAGAACCTTTACAAGAATAGGCCACTGACAGCAGTAGAGATGCACCAATGCAAATCAGTGAATCGTACCATCCCTAAATTGCTTGTATTAGAGATTTCTATTATTGTATGAGTTGGGTAAAGATGTTCTACAACTTCTTGGTCACTTTTTGTATGTGTGTTGTGTCAGAACCCTGGGAAGCAGGGCCAGGAGATCCAGAACAGCACAACTGAACTCATCATAGGCCTGGTCCAGCTTGTACCCCTGACTCATACTTCAGAGCTTTCTCAGGAGGCCATGGAGGTGCAGAACTTAACTATTTCTGCAGTTGTTGTGATTTATTTATTAATTAATTTGTGAGGATGATATTTCCCTACTATGTCATGGTGTGTTAAGTATGCCTTTTCGCTTCTTTGTGTTCCTCAGGCACTTTTGGTGTTGCATCAACCTGAGACCATTGAGCTGTGGAACCCTGATACACCCATTGAGACCTTCTGGGACATCAGGTAAGTCATTCAGTAAACAGTCTGCTCTCGTTAGAGTCAGTATGAGCTATATTGGGAGATGCGTTTAGGAGGGTATGTCTTATTCTCTGAAACTCTCAGCTCTCAGGTCCTGTTCCTTATCTGTAAGAAGTTGATTGGCCACCAGATGATCAACAGCACAGAGATCTTGAAGTGGCTGAGAGAGATTCTCATCTGCAGGAACAAGTTCCTTCTGAAGAACAAAGTGAGTGCATTGAAAATATAATCCCAATATAACTCCATAAGTCCAGTCTTCATTTTTTTTCTTCTGCAGCTAATAGCATAGTTAGTACTCCTTACTATGATTTTAATCTTTACTCAGAAGAAGACACTGGTCTTCAAATTACTGCCATGCTGTGTTAGCTGACGTGTTAAGTCAAAAAACTTCTGTCGTCTGTCAAAAGTTGTGCTTGAACACACGGTAAAGATGCACACATTTTCTGTGACCAGAAGATCAATAGCCGGTAGCGCAGAAAGAAAACCATGTGTCTTCTGAGACATACGTTTTTTTTGTCTGCAGTACTGAGTCTTCCCTTTTGAATACAGACTGCTGCTGCTGCCTCCTGGTATTGCGAGTAATTTTCTGGCACACAGGAACAGATTGAACATGCATGCCATCTATTAGCGGTGACGAACTTTTCATCGATGAGGTGACTAAAGGAAATGATCCTTAGTCAGTCATCGGTGGTGCTAGGTCTGTTGAGTTCTTTATTTGTAACCCTTTATTTAACCCCAGGAGAGTGCCACACACGGGAGTCTGATCCCCATTAGCAGACAAGCGCAGACCAAGCTGGAAGTGTGCTTGTATTCATTTCTGTGGAGCCCAGATGCCGAGGCCGTGCTGGTGGCCATGTCCTGCTTCCGGCACCTGTGTGAGGAGGCAGACATTCGCTGCAGTGTGGACGAGCTGCCTGTACACACAGTCCTGCCCAACTACAACACTTTCATGGAGTTTGCCTCCGTCAGCAACATGATGGCCACAGGTCAGTAGTAGAACCAACACAGAGATCGAGCCACGTTTAGGTTAACTTTTTCCTGGATTCCTGGCATGAGCATTTTTGCTCATTAAAAAAAAAAAAAAAAACGAGTACAGGAGTACATTGGGATGTTATACTTCTAAACCGTATACATGGATTGTGCACTTTGGCAAATAATTTTTTTTATTTTAACCAAGAATGCAAAGTATGTTGATTACAATGATAACTATATAGCGCTGAATTATTAAAACACAGCATGTCATGTTACATGAAACTGGAAAGCTCAAACTTCTGTCCTAAATACATGATTCACACGGATATTTCATAACATTAAACAGTTAAAATATATAATGTGTTGTTCCTTAATAAATGTACAAAAGTTACAGTAATTGGCAAATAACTGTGATATGTTTAAGTTATATATCTTCAACATTCAAACTCAAGAACTACTCAAAATAATCCATTTAAAGGAGTAGCAGCATCTATAAAAGTCTAGGGTCTGCTTTTAGTCCCTGCTTGCTTCGACTTTTTTTTGTCAGCATGGTTGGCTTATGGGAGAAGTGCAATACTTGAAGGTTGTTCATTTTATCAGAAATTTGATATATAAATATATGATTGTTCTACTCTCACTTTTCTGTTTTGTTTTCTTTGGTCTTCACACAAATTACACCAGGCGTTTGGCATATTGTGGTTACCCAGAAATTCCTTAATAATTGCAGATGACATGTCTAAATAGTGTGTTGTTACTAATGGATAAAATACCAAAAATGTTATAACATGTAATTTGCATCTTCTTGTCCTACTGCACCGTGTACCTCTAGTGCATTTTTAGGATTTAATGGATGTTTTTCTTTGGTAGATAAATTAAACAGTTTCACCCAGAAACTATATGCAAACTTTCGTGACTGACTGACTGTACGTGTAACTGTGTCTGTGTGTATAGGTCGCTCTACCTTACAGAAGAGAGTCATGGCACTGTTACGGAGGATAGAGCATCCTACAGCCGGCAACATAGAGGTGAAGAGTTCATTTGATTTTATTTCTCAAGAGTCACTATTAGCTTTTGACTGATGTGTTTTATAACTTTTATGCTTATGAACCTCAGGCATGGGAGGACACGCATGCTAAATGGGAACAAGCAACAAAACAGATACTTAATCATCCAAAGAACAAGGTTGAAGATGGTCAGGTGAGTGATGCAGTAATTGAATCTGAATCATCATTATCTTTCTTGCCGTGATACCCGTTTAAGTTTTTCTAAAACCTGAACATCTATAACACAAGGCCTCTCACTTTTTTAGGAGTGGATCAACATGACAGGCTTCCTGTGTGCTCTGGGTGGAGTGTGTCTGCAGCAACGCAGTACTCCCAGCCTTGGTACCTACAGCCCACCCATGGGGCCAATGAGTGAACGCAAGGGCTCCATGATCTCCATGGGCTCGTGTGAGGTGAACAGTGAGACGCCCCTTAGCAGGTTCCTGGAGAAGCTGCTGTCCCTCATGGTGTGTACACATGAGAAAGTGGGCTTACACATCCGCACCAACGTTAAAGATCTCCTGGGACTGGAGCTGAGCCCGGTCCTCTACTCTATGCTCTTCACCAAACTGCGCAACAGCATTGGACGTTTCTTTGACACCCAGGGGCCGGTGAGTCACACTGTATGTTAAACTTGGTATTAAAAGGTAGAATCAGCATTATTTAGTGTGGACACTTGTAATGATTATCGTTTTTTCTTTTTTTTACTTCATTTTCTTAGATCTTTGTTTCAAACATCAAAAGTTAAAGTCCTAAATTAAGTCCAGTATTTATCAGAGGAAGCAACAGTTAAACTGTTAAATAGTTAAAATCTTAACAGATAATGTTTTGAAGCATGCCCAAGCAAAATTGGCTTCAACTTCACACACACACACACACACACACACACACACACACACACACACACACACACACACACACACACACATACAGTGTGTGTACAGTATGTGTGTGTATTTATCAATGATGCACTATTGGTTTTGACCACAAGGTGGCTAAGTTATCTTATCTTTCAATAAAGTGATTACGATTTTACAAAATAGCTCTTTGGTAATACTTCATATTAAAGTTCTCTTAACCAACATTAGTTAACATGTTAAATTAACATGAACAAACCTTTACCTTCAGCACTAATACACAAGGCATAATTGCTAGTTAGTTAGTTTATTATTAGTTACATGTTTAAAAATAATAATAATCTACAGTGCTCGCCATAATATTTGTGACAAAGGCACATTTGTTTGATATGCACCTCTGCTCCACAGATTACAATTTTAAATCAAACCAATCAGACGTGGTTAAAGCACACATTCCAGACTTTAATATCAGGGTATTTACATACATTTAGATTTAGCCTTTTTGAAATTACAACACTTTTTACACAGTCCCCCTCATATCAGGGCACCATAATGTTTTGGACATAGCAATGATGAGTACATTAGTGCAGTCATGATAAGTACTTTTTTTGTTGCATATTCTTTGTATGCAATGACTGCTTGAAGTCTGGGCTTCATAGACCTCATCAGGTGCTGAGTATCTTCTCTGGTGATGCTTGGCCAAGCCTCTAATGCAGCCATCTTCAACTCTTCCTTGTTTTCGAGCCTCGTTACCACAAGATTTCTCTTCAGCATATAGAAATGGCTTTGCCATTCAAGAACTTTCCCTTTTTTTTTACTTTGAAAAACACCTTTGTTGCCTTAGCAGTGTGTTTGAGATCATTATCATCTTGCTGCAGGCTGAAGCTCCGCCCAATGAGTTTGGAAGCATTTACTGGGACTTAAGTAGATAAGATGTTGCTGTACACCACAGAACTCATTGTGTTACTGCCTTCAGCAGCTGCATAGTCAATGAAGTTAAGTGCACCGTACATGTGGAAGCCATGACACCGCTGCCACCATGTTTCACTGATGAGGTGGTATGCTTTGGATCGTGGGCAGTTCCTTTTTGTCTCCACACTTTACTCTTGCCATCACTCTGATACCTGTTATTCTTGGTCTCATCTGTCCACAAGACCTTTTTCTGGAGTTCTGCAGGCTCCCTTAAGCACTTTTTTGATAACTGTAATCTGACCATTCTGTTTTTATGTCTAACTAGTGGTTTGCATCTTGCAGTGTAGCCTCTTTATTTCTGTTCCTGAAGTCTTCTGTGGATAGTAGTCTGTGACAAATACACACCTGCGTATTTTGATAATCTCAAGGTTTGACCAACGTCTCGAATGCTTTTACCGTTTTTCAACCTCATAGCTTCTTTGACTTTTACTGGCACAGCTCCTGTCCTCATGTTGAACAGTGTCAACTACAGACTTGAAAGGTGTTTGAAAGTTTTTATTAGCAAGAGTATGTATCTTATTCCTGTACTAATGAAGCAATGGAACACACTCGAGTAATCAAACACCTGTGAAGCTAAATGTCCTAAATATTATGGCACCCTGAAATGAGGGGGACTGTGTTAAAGTCTTGTAATTTCAACATTATAAAACCAAAATGTATGCAGATACCCTTAATTTAACGTATTTAATTTACATGTAGTTTAATGACATCTGATTAGTTTGAGTTGAAATGTTAAACTGTGGAGCTGAAGGACATATCAAAGAAAAATGTGTTTTGTCTGAAACATCATGGACAACACTGTGTGTTCATTGCATTTAGAGGGTAAATTTAAGCCTCCAATGACCAAGAAGTAACAATACTTAATACTGAGTTTGTTAATTGATGATGAATAGCGGATTTATTAGTAATAGTTTATAAATATTGAGGTTTATGGTTTATTAATATTAAATAATGCAGCAATATATGCTAAGTAACACTTAACATTAAGGTTCTCTTAACTGTCTCTTTAATGAATGTTGTTATTTAAGCTTGTTTAATCATACTGCGTGCTCTACAGCCATAACTTTGCCATCATATCTAACTTCTATGTATGTCTCCCTTTAGGTGCCCATAAATGACACAAATACATTATTTGTGGAGCAGACTATTGCTATCATGAAGAACCTTCTGGACAGCCACACTGAGGGCAGCTCTGAGCACCTCGGTCAGGCCAGCATTGAGACCATGATGCTCAACTTGGTCAGGTCAGACCTGCTGAAGGATTTAACTTTAATGCTCAACATCACAGTATAATGCTGTGATGTTAAATCATTAACGCTCTACCACTCTGTAATTAGAGTTCAGTTGCTGTGAACCAGTTAAAGAAACCACTCTATTAAAATTATTACATGTTTTTAAATGTTTTATTTTCTGATGTGTAATAATCGTTCAGAACAATGAATTTGACAACGTCATTCAAAATTTTTTGCTTAGCTTGTTGTAGCTTTGTATAATGTAACGTCCTGGTGTGTGTTCTCACTGTCCACATAGATATGTGCGCATTTTAGGGAATGGGGTTCATGCAATACAGATTAAAACTAAACTTTGTCAGCTCGTGGAGGTTATGATGGAACGCAGAGATGATCTTTCCTTCTGCCAAGAGATGAAATTCAGGTGAGTGTCCTACTAAGTATGTCTAGTACTATTCAGTTTAAGACTTTTCTAATGTCATTTATGATCATCTTAATAGTGGATGATGGTAAATAAGATATTCATAATGTGATTATAAGTGATAAAATATTTCACTCTCAGGAATAAGATGGTGGAGTACCTGACTGACTGGGTGATGGGGACCTCCAATCAAGCAGCAGATGATGATGTCAAATATCTCACACGGTACAGTTTCTGAATTTTAGACCTTTTCTTTATCATTTAACCTTTCACCTTAATAGTTACACACAGTTTCCTTCTTGTTTTTTGTTGCGTAGGGACCTTGACCAGGCCAGTATGGAGGCGGTGGTGTCTCTGTTAGCTGGTTTACCGTTACAGCCTGAGGAAGGAGATGGAGTCGAGTTGATGGAGGCCAAGTCCCAGCTTTTTCTTAAGTAGGAACATAGTTTCCACTTTCCACTTCCACTTTCCACATAGTTTCCACAGTCTCGTTACTGTGCATTAGGTCAAAGTGTGGACTATGATTTCAAGCTGCTAATAAACTCCTTTTCTGTAATGTGATACATTACTTTTAAGTAGTTAGTTTTAGTTAGTTACTTTTAAGATTTGTGATACATGCTTATAATAAGAGGTGGAAATGTTGCCAGGTTATTTTTCATAGTCCTTAACTTTTTGTTCCTCTTCAGGTATTTCACTCTGTTCATGAACCTCCTGAATGACTGCAGTGAGGTGGAGGAAGATGGGCAGCAGGTGGGTGAAAGAAAGCGGGGTATGTCCCGACGTCTCGCCTCACTACGCCACTGCACTGTACTTGCCATGTCCAACCTGCTCAACGCCAACGTGGACAGCGGCCTCATGCACTCTATAGGTGAGTCCTGACAGAGCCACCATGACTTTCACATCAGAAGTATTGGTTAGTTTTGAGCTGATTGAGGATATCAGGAATCTCAAGTGGATTGCTTTTATCAGCAATACACATAAAACT
The DNA here is from genome assembly GCA_028566435.1 of Scorpiodoras heckelii. Classification (NCBI taxonomy): domain Eukaryota; kingdom Metazoa; phylum Chordata; class Actinopteri; order Siluriformes; family Doradidae; genus Scorpiodoras; species Scorpiodoras heckelii. Next base: position 17,079,519 of record JAOVVH010000059.1, on the reverse strand, counting down.
TCTAATGACAAGCCTTTTTTTCTTGTTTTGATAAAACCCCTATTATGCGAAGTAACTCATGCTGAGTGAGTAAACTGAGTAAACATACACTTCTGTTTGGTGACACATCTTTACTTTTAAAGCCAGCAGGAGGTGTTCAGAGCTGCAGAAAAAGCCGTCAGCTGTAGATGAAAACTTTGGGTTGAGTCTGTTGGACCTTCAACACTGCATATCTTGTTAATATCCTAGAAGTTGTATCTGTAGTAAATTTAGGAGCAATAGTAAATTTCTAAGCCTACAACGATATTTGATTAGGCCATCCATCAAAGCTAAATATTATATAGTGATGCACCAGTTGTGAAAATCTGGGCTAATACAGATGATATCGATGGCTGATACGAAGGTTTTGATTGATTGATTGTTTTGGACAGTGCAGTTCCTGTAGAAACTGTGCGAGTTGTGTGCTGGCACACACACTGACATGGCATAATTTGACACATATTGCATATAATTTAATTTAACATATTATTTAATTTACACATTTAATCCTGGGCTCATTTGAACTAATGAACTAAATAACCTAATTTGAACTTTTCCTTGTCTATATATCGCCTGTAGCAGAGAGAGAAATAATTTGCCATTTTTGGCTATGTACAGGGTGAGTCAAAAGTCGCAGGACTCTTGTGGTTCAAAAGTTATCAACACGTGGCAGCCATGTTCCGGATATAGACTCAAACATAGGCCCCCTCACCACTTACCGGTACTTGCTTCATTTCTAAATAAAAGTCCTGCGACTTTTAACACACCATATATATTGCCTGCAGGAGGAAGCTGGAATCGAGCTAGAAAGCCTGTGCAAACCTGCTTTAAGCACAAAAAGTATTTATTAAATCGCTTAGCTGATGAAATATACATGAACCTATTTTTTAATTACAGAACTCAAAAACAGCAGGGATGACAATTCTATAAGGAAACAAGATGATAGTACAAAAAAGGGGGTGGGGGTATTTAAAAAAAAAAAAAAAAAAAACCTTAAAGATTTATCACCACACTTGTATGATTGATTTTCAGAGCCCACCATAAGTAATTAGGTGGAGTATATGGTAAGGACCAGATCACCGGGATTGATTTTATGTAAGATTGGTTGCCATATTTTTAAGAAACCACATATATTATCGTGAACAGTATAGGTTAACTTTTCCATAGGAAGTATCCTCAATAGTTCTTTGTACCAATCGACCAATGTAGGGGCATCCTTAGAAGTCCAAAATTTAAGGATAGTCTTCCTTGCTATATATAAGAGTATCCTAATCAGTTTGGTATTGTAATTCTTCCCTGCATTGTCCACCTGAGCTGCCGAGATACACTGTAGAGGTGATAGTTCTAGCTCGTAGCAAATTAAGGTTTCCAGTTAATACTTGATTTCCATCCAATATTTCTGTATTTTTGTGCATTTCCAAAACATATGTACCAATATCTAAACTGCATTTGGTACATTTAGAAGAACTTGGTCCAAGCTTGCTTCTTAATAACGGTGTAAAATGAAGCCTAAATAATATTTAAAATTTTGTCTCTCTATCGGCATTGCAACTCAAAATAGTAAGTGTATTTTTCATAATTGATGTCCAAATTTTTTCATCTATCTGACATTCCAGGTCTGTTTGCCATAGTTTTCGAATATGTTCAGTAGAATAGTTGAGGTTGACACTGAAGGTTTCATAGACGGAGCCTAGTTATTTAACGTATAAGCAAGTACACCTTTGTGATGAGACCCAAGAAGTGAAGTATGCCTTGTAGCTCGTAGCACAGCTGATTGTTGGCTACATTTGTTGAGAAAAAGGTAACGGGTGAGATTAAATCTGCTCTGTATCTTTATATTTATGGAAAAGCGATTAGTTTGTACCACCAAAGGCAGCATTTACATCATTCTAACAACTGTCCTGATTAAATTGGCAGAGACTCGCAACTCGATGTTATGATCTAATGATATAAAATATAGCATTAAACCTGCGTGTGGCACCGTGTTCTCCTCTTTGATGATTTAGCATTGTAAAGATGTACCCCAGTGTTGTTTTACAGTTGGACTGAGCTGCTATAGGGAAGCTAGATGTGTTTTAATAATGTTGTGTTGACCGACGTTGTTCTCTTTTCTTTAACTTTTTTGTGATTTCATGTTTAGGAGAGAATTTCTGTAATTATTTTCTACATTGTTATGTTCTTCTTTCTGTATTCAGTCTGTGAAATAGGCAATAGGTCTCTTAGCAGTATGTCTGGTGAATGCTAGCGATGTAGCAGATATTTGTGTCTGTATACAGGACTGGGCTACCATAAAGACTTACAGACCAGGGCTACATTTATGGAGGTGCTAACGAAGATCCTGCAGCAAGGCACAGAGTTTGACACGCTGGCGGAGACTGTTCTGGCCGACCGCTTCGAGAGGCTGGTGGAGCTCGTCACCATGATGGGGGATCAGGGGGAGCTTCCCATTGCCATGGCACTGGCCAATGTGGTGCCCTGCTCCCAGTGGGTATGTAACCACTATACACTACAGAGGCTTACTTGATACCAAGGTTGAAATGGATATTGAGAGTTTACTGGTGTTATATACAGGATGAACTGGCCAGGGTGTTGGTGACGCTGTTCGACTCCAGGCACCTGCTCTACCAGCTGCTCTGGAATATGTTCTCTAAAGAGGTGGAGCTGGCTGACTCCATGCAGACTCTCTTCAGAGGCAACAGTCTGGCTAGCAAGATCATGACTTTCTGCTTCAAGGTAAATTGACATTAATAAATTGACCTACTAAGCACACTTGGATAGCAAGAACCACATTAGATGTTTGACAGTCCTTCTGTCATTCTTTCAACAATCACAGTTATTTTTCCTAAGAAACACTGAAATTCTGGCACCGAATTCAGACATGTGAGATAAAGATGTTTGTCTAATTCTGCATGGGTCTTTCAAATCACTGATATTAAGCTATTTTAAGTCAGTTTTAATTGCATCTCTGCCACCCCCCTTTAAAATAAGGACTTAAATGCTAATGATCTAGTAAGAGATGAAGCAGATTGCATTTCATGGGTAAAATAGTCAGTTTTTCAATATGTACAATAAGAGCAAAAAGAAAAAAGCTTTAAAATTATATCAAATTTGAAGGAAGCAAATATTCAAATAAACATCTTAAGTCATCATAAGATAAATTGTTTTTTGTATTGCTTTAACAGTGCATTATCAGATTTGTATCGCTTTTATGGATATGTGTGGAGGTGTGCACAGGACTGTTTATTTTAATCACACCCATCACACCCCTGCCAACACCTGCAGTTATTTTTTGTTTCCTCTGATGCTGAATTCAGTTAAGATCCTTGCACTATGGCAGAGTGAATTCTGCTGTGACCAGCAGTGAGTACCCCATGCAGCTGTGTGTGGTACATGGTAGCTCACAGAGGCTGATGCTCACTTCATTTTGAATGCCACTGATTCTCTCGGCCTGCAAAAAGCGTACGAACTCTGCTATAAAAATCACATCCCCCATCCAAGTAATGCCCTTCATCAGATTATCAGGAAGGCTCACCTCAGATTCACTCATTTCAGCCGAGCCGCCAGCTCGTCCACACGAGTGCAATTTGAGAATTAGTATGTCCTTAAATAGGTTAAGAGTTCAGATTCCAGCTGCACTGTTGGGTCCTTAAACAAAGCCCTTGATTAGAGTTTTTAAGTCATTTTAAATAAAAGCTTCTACCAAATGATCTACCAATGTGTACTGTAAATTGTAGTGAGAGTGGCCGTAGATGGACGTAGCAGTAGACAGATAGATCAATGCCATTATTTTATAATGTTATATTTGTTTTGTAATATTGCAGCACGCAGAACATGAAATTCAGTGTGAAATATGGTTGAAACCAAAGAATTAATAGTGAATAACTGACATTCTAGGTTGCCCTTAAATCCGTAGATAATTGACATGAATTCTGATGTGTACAGTTTTAGTATTAGGAGTTAAAATGCCTAATGAACTCTATGTGCTTAACCATAGCACTTATCTGTCTTTACTTACCCAGGTGTATGGAGCTGCTTATCTTCAAAAGCTGCTTGAGCCTCTCATGCGAGGTGTCATCACATCTCCTGAGTGGCAGCACATCAGCTTTGAGGTTGACCCAACCAGGTAGAATTACACTAGATTTTATATAGATAAAACATTGTTCCATCCATCCATCATTTTCCGCTTTATCCCGCTAGTCGGGGTCACGGGGTGGCTGGAGCCAATCCCAGCGTCATCGGGCAAAGGCGGGGTACACCATGGACAGGTTGCCAGACTATCGCATGGCCAACACACACTCACGCACACATTCACACCTACGGGCAATTTAGAGTGACCGATCAACCTAACATG
>JAOVVH010000059.1:17064696-17075050 GCA_028566435.1 Scorpiodoras heckelii | reverse complement strand
ACGGCCCGGACCGGGAATCGAACCCGGATCGTCTTGCTGTGAGGCGACAGTGCTAACCACTACACCACCGTGCCGCCACATTGTTCTTATTATTTAACAAGAAATAGATTTCTTTACCAGTTTGTGAAGCTCATCTGAAACTCTCACAAAAAGCTGACATGATTTCACATTTTTCATGCATTTTATGGTCCTACGATTCAGTAAAATCAGGTCATTCGATTTTTCTAGACTGGAACCTAGTGAAAACCTGGAGGAGAACCAGCGGAACCTGCTGCAGATCACAGATCGTTTCTTTCTGGCTATCATCAATTCCTCCAGCGAGTTTCCTCCTCAGCTGCGAAGCGTATGCCACTGTTTGTACCAGGTATGTTCTGCTCTGTCCTCACCACTCTACCTGACACTTCATGCCCAGCTACTTCACACTTGCTACCTTATCACCCTGCTACTGGCTGCTCTCAAAATGGAGAGCATGCTTACAAAACTCACTCAGACTTCCTGTCTCCATTTTATATATATATGCAGCATTGTTTATCGCCATGTATAGCTTTTTTGGTGTTAGCATCACATTTTGTAGTAATTAATTTGGGATTTGTTTGACAGGCATGGGCTGCTTCTTCTGGTAGATGCCGCTTTGAATATTTGCCTATACAAACCAAGTCATCTTGATTTATTTCTGACTTTATTAAGCTGCTGTTGAATAGAAATTCCCATTCAAGTATTAATGAAAATTGCATCTTTGTTGGTTTGATATAACAAGTACAGTCAATGCTGAAACCATGAATAATATATAAAATAAATAGATTACTTGACAATCCATGTATCATTCGTTCATTCGTTTTCAAAATGAAATAAAAAAGCTAAAAAAGCCACTTGTTTTTTTTCAATAATTAATAATATTTTTTTTAATAGTTAATTAATAAAAAATTTATAATTAATTTCAATAATTAAAAAACAAAAAGACTCATTTTCTAATGATCAATTATTCAATTATGGGCTAAATCAAGAACAGAAAAAACAGATAAGCACTTGTTCAATTTTGTTTGTTTGTTTGTTTTTTTCATCAGACACTAGTGTGACCCGGCAGTGCCCGCAGTAAAGTTTTATATTGGATATTCGCTGCACATTTGACATTCTGTCTTTTATTTCTCAAGAAATAAACACAAAATGTGTATTGTCTTACTCTGAAGTGGACAGAGAATCAAGTACAATAGAATATATGTTTTCATTTTCTGTTAAAGGCCACTGAAGCTAATCTTTCAAAAACACAGGTCACCGGCGCTTTATAGTGATGGCCAAAGGGACTGCGTGATATTGGCTATATAAGATTCTATCAAGATTATAGTCATCTATGATCATCTATCCACTCAGGATGTCTAACATTTTGTAGTGTTAGGATACAGTATGGATTCAGTACAGAGGGATATAAGACTCACTACGTTACAAATTACACAAGTCTCACAGAAGTGCAGTAATAGAGTCATTATATGATGGGAATAATAGACAGTAGCATACTGCATTTAGTTTTACATGTGCAATTCCTACCAGCAGAACGCTATTGAATTTAAAATTTGTATTTTTTTTTTGCTAAATTTTTTTGCTAAAGTATGATAGTAAAAAAACATAACTGAGCTTTTAAACTCAATTAGCTGTGGGTGACAGGAAAAATAGACTATGTTAGAGCATTTGTTTTTTTAAATGTTTAACTACTACTTGCAAAAAGTTATTGAATTTTAATAAAAACTTCAAACTTTTTACATTTTTCGTACAAGTGTAACTCTGCTGTAGCTGATGGCAATACTAGACTGTATAATAATGTATAATAGTGTATTAGATTTTATATGTTTAAATCCTGCAAACAAAATATTATTGAACTTGAGTGATGTTTTTTAAACAATGTTTCATGTAATTAAAAAAAAATAATTAATTAATTTTTATTAAATTGTGTATTTCATAATGAGAATGGAGAATAATACAGCGAAAATGCAAACTAATACAAAAACTGTTTTATTTCAGTATTCTTGCAGAAGAAATCAGAAATATAAGACAGTTGATTTCAATATAATTTTGTGATAGTTGTTAAGACTAACCCTAGGTTTTATGTGGCAGAATGAATTTATATGTGGAATCGCTTATCTTCGCCATGTATGTAACTCACAAGTGTAGGCATTGTTTAAATCTTAAAAACAAAACAAAACGTATATTCACACAAATAAAAAAGTATGTTTTTAATAAGCATTAAATAAATAAATAACCTTTCCTACTGGACACATACAGTAATGTAATGTAATATTACAATTTAGTGAGTCTTATGCCCCATTACTGCAACCTGCAGAATGAGGAAGTCTACATAATAAATAATGTATTTAATAATGTGTGTATATATCTACATTTGTGTGTGTGTGTGTGTGTGTGTGTGTGTGTGTGTGTGTGTGTGTGTAGAGCCCATCATGCTATTTTAGATGGCCCCTTACTTTGGCCTTCACTATACAGCGCATATGGCCTGTGTGTCTGAAAGATTAGCTTCAGCAGGCTTTTAATGGGAGAAAATTAAAAGTATATATTCCACTGTACTTTGTTCTCTGTCTCAGGAAGTCTTTTTTTTTGGATTTTTTTTTTTGATTTTCCCCCAGTTTTCTCCCTAATTTAGTCGTATCCAATTCAACCCAACTGTATTTCTCTCATGTCACACGACGATCTGCCAGTCAGGGAGAGCAAGGCTATCACATGCTTCCTCCGAAACACGCAATCGCTGTTTTTTTCTGAACTGCTGCTCATGCAACGTCCGGGAGCGGTGTAACACACTCGGAGGTGTAATCCTGCCTTCTGTATGCATGAGCTCACAGACGCCTTTGATTGGACAGTGTCGCTCTGATTGACATGGGAGAGAGCGTATGCTGCCCCTCCACCCTGCGAGCACGGCCAATTTGCTCCCTGAGCTCCCGGCTACGGGCAGCTATAGCATCACCCGGACTCGAACTAGCGATCTCCGGATGATGGGGCGAACGCGTTGCCGTTGCGCCACTCGGGAGCCCAGAGAGAGAATCTTAATTGTGATGTCCAGTATAAAACTTTTCCATGGTCACTTGCAGGCCACGCCTCTAGTGTCTGACGGGGAAAAAAAAGTGGAATGTGAGTGCTTGTTCTCCATTTTTCCATTTTTGGAAAAAGATATTGGGGAAAAAAGTGAAACAAGTAGCTTTTTTTTGCTTTTTAATTTTTTATTTCTTTTGAAAAACGAATGATTGACAGATTCTTGATGTCCTTCAGTGAAAGATGTAATGAATAATGTGATACAATGGTAAATTGATATTCACAGCCTGTTAGTATAAACTGTACACCTCTTCTGTCTGATTGTACTGTGGTCAGATAGACTTTCTACCCCTAAAATAATGATTTGGCAGACATGTCCGGTCTGTTTAAACACTTGATCAGTTTACATGCATTTGTGGTTAGTGACCTGCTTTTGTATTTCATGAAAAGTCATATTAATAGACAGCTGTTAAAGAAACTTGTAACCATTCAGCATTCTGTAACCATTCTGGTTCATTTATATTTAGAGTCATGTTCACGTGTTTGGTTTACACTGCAGGGGAAGTAAGCTGGCAGCAACTGTAGCACTGCACAGAGTGTGCAATGTGTGAAAAGCCTGAAAGCAGATGTTTGTGAGCAGGAAGGACTGGCTAAAGCCCTAATACCTACTGCCTGTTTCCTTTCTGTTTATACTGTGTGTACACTTCTCATCCAGTAGTCACGCATCCACTCATCCGCTACTCTATGCTTTGCATTCACCAACGCATTCTTTTTTTTATTGCTTGCATTCTCAGAAAAAGCTCAGTGCCACACCTTTTGCTATCTTCTAATTTAGCATTTGAAGATTACATAACTTGTATGTTTTAAAACTTTAAAAAGCTTTGTTTTTAGTAGAGTTGTACTACAGTAAAGAATTTTTACAATATAAGCCTAGGAACTAGGTCTGAGTAGATGGTAAGTAATCAATGTAACCTTGCATTAAACTTTACAGTAAAACTTAGCATCCTTGCAACTCACTTTGTGCTTCATATTTCTGAGCCGTAAAGCTCAGAAGGAGATCTCTCCTGTATGTGTTTGCATTATGGCTGTGTGCGCTGTGCTCAATGTTGTGTAGCTGCTGCTGTGACTTCTGTGCCCATCTCTGCCCTGTAGGCTACTTGCCACTCCCTACTGAATAAAGCCACTGTTAAAGAAAAAAAGGAAAACAAAAAATCCGTAAGTCTCCCAGAACTTTATTGTTTTAGCCACCATTTATTTAATTCATTCTGGAAATCAGCAATTTCTTTTGTTTGGTTTTGTTTTTGTTGTTTTTTTTGGCTTTTTTGCCTCAAAACATGTTCATAAGCAACATGGCCCTACTAACCTCTTACTAACTCCAAAGTAATGGTTGAAACAGCAGAGCTGTTTGGATCACCAGTATCCTGAGCCCTTCAGGTCTGGTTTGGGATGGTGAGAGGGCTGGCTGTGTGGTGGGCCACTGGGATTGGTCAAGCTTTTCCATTTGTCTGTATACAGATGAGGTTGACTCTTGACTGGACGTTCTCCATAACACAGGAGCCGCTACCTCTGCCATGGAGATCCTTGCACACCAAGAGAAAAAAAAAGGATTAAACCAGATTGCCTAAAAGTCAAAACCGTAATCTAACCTCCCTGATGTGGAAGACAAGCTCATAAGAAAGTGAATTTTATCCGACATTATACCCTGAATAATTGCTTACTATTTAGAATGATAAATCTGAATACCACTTTGAGACCGTGTACTCTCAGTTTAATCTGGCTTTAAACTTCCTATTTTTTGGACTGTTAAGAAAAGGCCACGCTTTTTAGAAGCTGGTTAATGACCTTATACTTGGTGTGCAGTTAAAATAAAGCATGTACTTCTGTGTTGGTAAACTGGGTTTGGATCAACAGTTTCACTAGTCATACACAACTGCATGAGCTGTGTCGGTGTGGTAAATATGCTTTCTGTGTGTATGTATATATGCACTCACCGTCCATTTAATGTTATTAGGTACACCCACATATTCGTGCTCTTACCTTACCAGCCAATCATGTGGCAGCAGTGCAATGCAAAAAATCACGCAGACAGAGGTCAAGCGCTTCAGTTAATATTCGCATCGAACATCAGACTGAAGAAAATCTGTGTCATCTCTGTGACTTTGATCATGTCATGAATATCGGTACCAGATAGGCTGGTTTGTGTATTTTGCACACAACCGGCTCTAGAGTTTACACAGAATGGTGTGAAAAATGAAAAACAAAAAATAACTTGGTGAACGTTGATTCTGTGGGTGTAAATGTCTTGTTGATTAGAGAGGTCAGAGAAAAAATGCCAGATAGGTTTGAGCTAAAAGGAAGGATTTAATTAATCACCCAAACTGTACTGTAGATTAGATTAGAAAAAAAATCACCTGATCTTTTTCTAGTCTTCAACTCTCTGGTTTGTGCGAGTCTGTGCTCATGAGACTCAGATTCTTGTTCATGACTAAGAAGTGGAGTCTGATGTACGGTAGTCTTCTGCTGTTGCAGCCCATCTACCTCAAGGTTTGATATGTTGTGTATTTTAAGATGCTTTTCTGCTCACCATGGTTGCAAAGAGTGATTAATTGAGCTACTATAGACTTCCTGTCAAATCAAACCAGTCTGTTCAGTTTTCTCTGACCTCTCTAATCAACAAGGTGTTTCAGCCTGCAGACCCTCCATTCTCACACCATTCTGTGTAAATTTAGACACTTGTGTTGAAAATCCCAAGAGAGCAGCAGTTTCTGAAACACTCAAACCAGCCCATCTGGTACCAAGATCCATCCAGTCACAGAGATCACACTTTTTCTTCATTCAGATCTATGATATAGAACTGCATGTACAGGTGTACAGGTATTTCTAATAAAGTTGACGGTGAGTGTAAAATGTATATTTTAGTCTTTTATTTTATTTAGATATTTTTTAAGACATTGTGTCTGTATATCTGATCATGTGAAAAAACTGATTGCATGAATGTTTCACACTTTTTCATCCTTGCATTTGTTGTCAGTGGTTGATTACCATGCTTTCTTCATTTCTACCACAACTCTTTTGAAGGTTTTAATTTTGAGTGTATAATTTCTCTTGGAATATATTGAATAATATATCAGTCTTTTGTAAGACAATAAAAGGTTTTTCAATGTATGTTATTTCATCTGCATATTTAAAACGCTTAAATTGTTATACCAGACCTCATAGATACGAAAGGCAAAAGTCTGTTGTGCACAAATATTTCTCACATATACATATAAAGTGAATGTTAGCAGTCTTTATGCTTCTACAAACTTGTCAAATAAATTTAGTATTCTCCAATACAAACTGTGGAACTTTCTTTATGCCAGTGTGTAAGCCTAAATATTTTATAGACAGTGTCATAGAGTCCTTAAAATAAATCACAGAAAAATGTATACCATATACTTGGGAGCGCAGAAGTTCTTGAATCCTGATGATGCCACAGCCATCCATACCCGGGAGCCATGGGAGCACAAATTTGGCCATACTCTCTGTGGTGGGATTCTGGAACGTATATTTTGTCTTTGTGTAGCCAGAATCGTGGTGCTCTAGTTAGATATGCATGTGGTATTTTAGTTAGTCAGTTAGTCCTGGTATTGACATTTCAGTTAATACCAAGACATGGAGAGTTCTGTTCTAATAATTTCTGTATTTTAATGTCCCATGTAATGTTTTGTTTGATTGTTTGAAAGGGGTTGAGTCATTAAGTTTGACCATATTAAGTTGAGTATTGGTGACTGGGTTAAATCGAGTGCATCGTTATTTGATTCACTGAGCAGTGTGTAACTTTTTTTTTTGTTTTGATTCATTCCATATCTTTCATTCACAACCTTTTATTTTCCTCATCTGCAGCAAAACACTGCCTGCTGTCTATATGCTGTAATGTCTGTTTGGCCATCTATCTATGGGGCTTTGAAGTCTTCAGTGTTTGAAGATCAGTCTTCCAATCCTAAAGAGTTTTTAATGCTTATTACTAATTAAGTCACTTTGGAGTTTAAAAAAAAAGGGTTTAGCTTTGGTAGATCTTGAGGTATTTTGTGAACATTTCTCAGGTCCTGTCTTTCTCTCTCCTCTTATTGCCTTTTTCTGACCTAAACCTTTCCCCCTCTTTCTCCCTCTTTCTTTCCTTGTCGTCTTTCATTCACTGTGTGACTATGCAGGTGGTGAGCCAGCGTTTTCCCCAGAACAGCATCGGTGCCGTTGGCAGTGCCATGTTCCTGCGCTTCATCAACCCTGCCATAGTCTCTCCGTATGAGGCAGGCATCTTGGATAAGAAGCCTCCTCCTCGCATTGAGCGGGGCCTTAAACTCATGTCTAAGGTGAGGGATTTAGCCAGGTGTCTGTGTTGCAGTGTGGTTATGTCTTATCAAAGCGATTGCTTTGACTCTTATTTCTCTTTTCTCACAGATTCTCCAGAGTATTGCCAATCATGTTCTCTTTACAAAGGAGGAGCATATGAGGCCATTTAATGATTTTGTGAAAAACAACTTTGAGGCAGCCAGGAGGTATGTGTGTGGTATTTTTGTCTAGCACCTTAAAAGATGACACATTCACTTTTCCCCTGCCAATACCTTTATTATTGAAGTCGCATTAAAATGAATGTGTGCAAGATTGGGGGATTCATTTAATGAATGTGTGCAAACTGGTCAGAGAATGGAAAATTATTTTTGCTGTGGTTTTGTTGTTTTGGTGAATGTTTAATGAGAGGCATTAAATCATATTGTGCAAACCTGAGTTAGTATTAAACATGTGAAAATCACAAAATATCATGTACTAAAATGCAGATGTAGGCTAATATACAAGTTTACCAGGGGAGGAGGTTGGTGTGTGAAGGCTTTGAGAATTTCAATTTACACACTCATACAATCTGAATTTCTCATACAATGAGATTAAAAAATATTCATGCTTTGATGTCTGTTGCACAATTTTATGGAACAGTCTATATATATAATAGCACAGTATATGGTCTTCAGATTGCGTGACTCCAAATGTACTGTTCATAACCTGTAGCTGCTTATTCCTTACTTTTGCAGATTTTTCCTGGACATAGCGTCTGACTCCCCTCCTAGTGATTCAGTCAATCATAGCCTGTCCTTCATCAGTGATGGTAATGTACTCGCCCTGCACCGTCTGCTCTGGAACAACCAGGAGAGGATTGGGCAGTATTTATCCAGCAACAGGTACGTTAACACACTGGACGAGAAAACATTTAGTGTTAATGAAGCTTAGAGCTGATTCGAAAGGATGGTATCATATGTGGTCGATGAGCCCAGTCAACTAAAAACATTACAGACTTAGATTTAGGCATGAATATTCTGTTGTTTCATGAAATTTTGTTTAAGCTTTTGAATATGCATAAACATGTACTGATTGATGGACTGCATTTAAGCTTATTTGTTTTTGTAACAAACAAGTAACTCTGGGCTTAAACTTTCCTCTAGTTCTTTGGTAAAATCTCTATTCCTCTTCCCTTAAATGACTATGTCCCTTACATAGTACAGCCTGGTGCATTTCTGCTTTTTGGTAAACATACATTTCAGACATACTAGTATTTTGTAGTTGAAGTAATATTCTGTAGTATTAAGTAACATGAAAAACTATTAAACATATGTGGTGAAGTTGTTTTTTAGAATGATTTTTATTTTTATTCACCATGACAAGAATGCCCTCTGAGTCTGAGAAACGATTTGTGTTTGGCAGGGACCACAAGGCTGTTGGTAGAAGACCTTTTGATAAGATGGCTACACTACTGGCTTATCTTGGCCCCCCTGAGCACAAACCTGTAGCAGACACTCACTGGTCCAGTCTCAACCTCACTAGTTCCAAGTTTGAGGAGTTCATGACCAGGTAATTCTCTGCTAGCTCTGTGGCCACTTCTGCTTTCACACTAGCCATGAAACACACCCCCAAACCCCCACCCCCACACACACATTACAGCTGCTTTTACAGGAAGCAGCTGTAATGTCGATGGATGTAACCAGTTCGAAAAAGCACTTCCGTTGAGGGTTTTTTTTTTCCATCGCGGAGCATGTGCAAAGCTTTCCAGAAAAGCTCTGGTTTACACTGTGTGCTCATCACCTGACCATGCGTCAAATATCTTGGTTGTTAATAAAGATAAAGAGATAAGATTGAGACACTAGGTACTTAGCTGGTACAATCAGAAGGCAGAAGTGGTGCCAGTGTTTTTACTCTTACAGGGTGACTGTCATGTGAGATGCCTTTCATTTTACATCTGATTGGTGCTGCGATGACTTCTGTAAGGTATAACACCTTATGTGAAAGCAGTCTAAGAGCACTAAGGAATTTAACACACTCAGCATACATTAAGGTTTAATTTTGAAGGTCGTGCGCCAAATCTAGATATGAAAGTCTTTCTGCTTGCACATTTGTTCCCTTGAATATAAAAGAAAATGAGCCGAGTCAAGTTTATGCTTTAAAATGCAAATTCATTCAGAGTTCTTTAATACAAAGTCACTTTCAGTGAATTTATACATTTAGAAATTTCCTTAACTGTAGCATCTCTTGTGAGTTTTGCTATTGTAGCAACACTAATTGCACTTTTTGTCACTCTTGTGATTCTCTTCCCCCCGAAAAACTGTACCATTGAGACTCACGTGCCTTATTTCTGTTAAATGGGTTTGTGACTGTACTTGGAAAATGGGATATATTTAAGAAACTTCATTAACTAGGTTACTGTCTTTTGTCAATTAATTTTATTTGATATTTGTTGGATGGAAACGTGTCTATTAAATCCAACTGTCCAGTAAAAGTGTGGTCATAAAAGCTTGCTCGTTATTCACAGGCACCAGGTCCATGAAAAAGAAGAATTCAAAGCTCTGAAGACACTTAATATCTTTTACCAGGCAGGAACATCTAAGAACGGCAACCCTGTCTTCTATTACATTGCTCGAAGGTAAGATTTTTAGGCTTGTTGCACTGTGAAGTCATCTGTAATACAAGTTGCAAATCAATAGCTTAAAATATCTGTATAAGTTGCGAAAAAATGTGTGTAATACGCAATGTGGACAGATGTGCTGTCTGCCGTTAAAACCCTGACTAGGGACTAGGGTAACATATCGGCTTCTATAAAGCCAAAACTTATTCTTCCAGTACTACAGAAATGATGTCTAAAAGGTTTTAAACCTTTTCGAAAGTCGAAGCTGTTTGCAATACATCAGAATGTGGTATATTAAATCACAAAATACATCTACTAATGTCAAAGTCAAATTTATTTCTATAGCGCTTTTTACAATGGAGCATTGTCTCAAAGCAGCTTTACAAATTACCTAAT
>JAOVVH010000059.1:17053194-17063508 GCA_028566435.1 Scorpiodoras heckelii | reverse complement strand
GATAAATATAAAATGAACAGAGAGAACATACTTAAAGAAAACATAATAATTAAAGTAAAATATGATATGTAAGCCAAGAGATTAGAGATAATGCAGTCATATGGACAGTATAAGAATAGAGGATTATGAGAATAAGTGTAATGAATGAATGAAGGATCCAGGTCAATGACTAATTTGCATCATTTGTGACTGATTATGGCTTATCATATTTCTAAATCAGTAGTAACACTTGTGTAATGGTTAATCATGTACTTCACACAGTAATTTGGACCATGCATACCATTTAGTAGAGAATTCACATCACTGCATGTTTAACTGTAAATTGTGTTGGGTTTCACGAACATGTTGGAATCATCGAAAGGAGTTTATAAGCGGTGTTGAGGTTTGTGCTTCGGTCAGTTTTGCAAGCTGTATTTTTGGTCTCTGCACACTTCCTTGTGCAGTCAACCTTCATGCATAATATCCTGTCAGACCAGCAAACTTGTAAGCTTTTTACTTGATGACTTCCTCTCAACCTTTTCCAAAATATTTTAAAGGTGTGGTTATTTCTTGGGTTTTGTAAGATAATGTACCAACTGTGTGAATCATTTATTTCTTGGATATATTTTCTTTAATCTTAAACGTTGCTTCATCACATGAGCATAAATGCCTTGGAAATCTGTACATTTGCAATAGCACCTTTGTCCCCAGTTTCAATACCAAGTTGTTTTGTCATTTTGTCTGTATTTTCTGGCAAATGATTTTCAAAGATGTACAAAGACCAGCAGGAGTGCATTTTGCAGTCAAATAGTTTCTCAAGCATGTTGTTCAACAGTGATAACAGGTCATCATTGCAAAATGTACACGCAGCTTTTTATTCAAACAGCCACTGAAAGCGATTTAAAGCTCCCTACCTTCCATTAAGCTCCGGGTTTTTGTACATTATTTTTGCTATAGCCTTCTTTTTGTGGACACATGAAATCGTACATTTCTGTTATTATCTTCATTTTTTATGAATAAGGACAACATTTTTTTAACAGTTCTAAAGTGTTATATGTATATAAATAATAAAAGCAGTTTTCCCCATGCATTGATTTTTTGGCAGTAGCCTGTCACAGTATCAGCACTGACTACCACATATTGATTTTCTATATTTTTACTATTTAAATTGGGTAAAGTCTTATTTAATTGTAGATCATTGATGTGCTCAGCCCCTTCTAGCCCCACTCTAACAATCACATTAAAAATGTACCCGTCTGTCAATAGCTCCTCCTCTTCGTGCACACTTTAAATGGAAACATGATCATGCATGGGAGGAAGGATTGTTGTTGGCTAAATCCATGAATAGAACCAAATAACAGTTCATGAATGGTTAGTATTCTGAACACCTAAATACCTTCTGGTCACTATGAACTGCTTGTGCAAGTTGATAATGTTAATGTTAATTCTCTAACGCTGGATGTTTGCTCCCTCAATCCAGATGAATATTGAAAAAAAACTATGTGAAGCAATGGAGCTGTATATACAGTGGCTATAAAAAGTCTCCACACCCCTGTTAAAATGGCAAGTTTTTGTGATGTAAATAAATCTAATAAGATAAATCATTTCAGATTTTCCCCCCCACCTTTTAATGTGATCTACAATCTGTGAAATTCAGTAAAAAATACTAAAATCGTTTAGAGGGGAAAAATAATAATTAAAAACTAAAATAATGTGGTTGTGTAAGTGTGCACAACCTCTTATAATTGGGGATGTGGCTGTGTTCAGAATTTACCAATCACATTCAGACTCGTTAAATAGTAGTCAGTACACACCTGCCATTAATTAAAGTAACTCTGATTTAACTCCATATAAAGTTCAGCTGTTCTGGTAGGATTTTCCTGACGTTTACTTAGCTGAAACTTACCGCAAAAGCATCAAAGGGATCTTGATGTTGAAAGCTCTCAGTCAGGAGAAAGGTACAAGAAAAATTTCCAAGGCATTAGATATTCCATGGATCGCCGTGAAGATGGTCATCAGCAAGTGGATAAAATATGGCACAACTGTGACATTACCAGGAACTGAACGTCCCTCCAAAATTGCTGAAAGCACAAGACGAATACTCGTCTGGGAGGCTGCCAAGAGGCGTACAGCAATATTAAATGAGCTCCAGAAATTTCTGGCATGTGCTGGTTATGTACTACATGTGACCACAATCTCTCATATTGTTCATAGTTTTTGGGTTATGGGGTAGGGTGTCAGGTTGGAAGCCTTTTCTTAGAAAGAAACACATCCAAGCCTGGCTACATTTTTACAAAACATTTGTGAAAATATTTTATTATCTGATGATACCAAGGTTGACCTTTTTGATTCCAAAAGGTGTGTGTGGTGCAAAAGCAAGAGTGCATGTTAACAAAAGTATACCATACCCACAGTGAAACATGGTGGTGGCAGCATTACACTTTGGAGCTGTTATTCTTCAGCTGTAACTGTGGCTTTAGTCAAGGTGGAGGGAATTATGAACAGTTCCAAATATTAGTCAATTCTGGCACAAAACCTTCAGGCCTGTGCTACAAAGATGAAGAGGAATTTCAATTTCCAGCACAACAATGACCCAAATCATACCTCCACATCAGCTAAAAGAATGGCTTCCCCAGAAGCAGATAAAGGTTTGGAATACCCCAGCCAGAGCCCAGACCTGACTCTAATTGAAAATGCATGGGGGTGACCTGAAGAGGGCTGTGCACAGGAGATGCCCTCGCAATCTGACAGATGTGCCATGCTGATAGACTCCTACCCAAAAAAGAATGCTGTCTTAAAATCAAAAGGTGCTTCAATAAAGTATTAGTTTAAGGGTGTGCAAATTTATGCAACAACATTAATGAGATTTTTGAGTTTTTTCCCCCACCTAAAGGATTTCAGTTTGTTTTTCACTTGTATTGTATGGATTATAGGTCACATTAAAGGTGAAAAATGATTCTTGGTCTCATTTTTTTACATCACAAACACCCTGGCACTTTAACAAAGGTGTGTAGACCAATTTTGGACAGCTTAGGCCCGATGGCATGGTGCATTATTCTGCTGGAATATCCCATCATTGTGGGGTACATGAAGTCCATGAAGGGCTGCAAATGGTCACCAAGCAGTGCAACATACCGGGTAGAAAATGGTGGTCGAAAACCATTTTGAATGTATGAATAAATTTTAAAAATAAGATTCTTGTAAAAAAAAATTTAATAAAAAGCTTGTGTATAGCTCATAGATTTTTTTCAGGGGAAGATTAACACCTCATCAGCAGATGCTGCTCAACTCCTACATCATTACGTAGTGTGAGCTCTGATAGTGTGGGGTGTTTGGAAAGCTCTCTCTGGAGTGCCTTCATTTAGTAGAAGCACTGAGAGAAAAGGGCTGGACAGCATTAGATACCCGAGTCCTACTTAGGCACTGGATTTTTAAGACTACCGAGTCTTGTCAGTCACATCTGTTTAGAGATAGAGCAAGCACATGCAGCAATAAGATCATCATCTGTTAACTGATTTGTTTCCATGATGGACTTTATTTCCCATTTTAGTCTAGTGATTCTTGCTACCTTAGTCTTAATATGACATAATGATTAATGTTTAAGAGTATTTTGCATATAGATGACTGCAGTATGTGGATTCCAGGCATGTCATGTGTCACCTTGACAGTCTTGTCCTATATGAAAATCACAGTGGACTGCATTCCAGATGTTTGAATTTTTTTTACTGTTTTGTAAGGACGAGCATAATACGAGATCATTTTTTCCACAGTATTGTTTTAAGTCATTTGTATGCATTTCTATTAGGTTGTCAAGATAACTATGCATGACAGTCAGACTGAGTAGAGAATTGTGGTCAGTTTGTTTGAAGCAGGCAGAGAGTATATGTGGTGGCTAGAGAAACCCCTTTACCTATTGACATTTAGACATTTTTTTCTATGCATATGTCTTAGAATTTCAGCCTTTCCTGTTTTTCATTTGCATGTTTTTAACCACATTTTGAAGTCTGGTTACCCCAATATGTCAGAATAGAGAAGACTGCATTAAAGATTCCTTTCCCACTGCAGAGAAAGGAATCGGTAATGCACTTTTCTCACTTTTGACATTTAGGAGTAATCAGTATGAGAGTCTGTATCTGTTCGCAAATCACCTTGTTACAGGAACCTGATAAAAGTCTGATGTTTACTCTGAGGAAACCACACTTGGCTAGCAAGGCTTTAGACACTTAGATCATGATGTTTGCAGAAAGATAGCCTAAACAAGGCAAACATTTCTACACTGGTTTAGTGAAATGTCTTTATGGTTTCTTCAATTTGAGGTGTCAAAGTATGTTATAAGCAGAAACATCTATTTTTGGTCAAAAATTAATTTAGTCATTTTCATCTGTTTGTCAGAATTCAGCCAGAACAACACAGGGTTTCTCCCAGACTATCACAAACAGACTGTAGAGAATACCCAATGAGTCAGGAACAGTCAAACTGTGTAGTTAAAAGCCAAAAAGACAAGAGCTTCCGTTTGACCTTTCTTGTATATCCATAAATGTGTGCCTTTGTTTTAAATCCAGACCAACTTCAAATTCTTGGTCAGCAATTATTCCAGCTTGATGCAAAATCAGAAGGTATCGAGGATGATTGCTGTAAACAATAGGTTTAATGCAACAGTATGAGGTTTGCAGGGATGGATTTGGATGCTTGTGCTGTGAGCTCTGCCAGGCAGTGCCTTTTTGGTGCTCCGTGTGCGGATTGTTGTGCTTGTCTGGGTTGACAGACTGTACGGTGTGGACGTGAGAAGTCCCACACCCTTGGTCAGTGACTGCTCAGATGCCCCAGAGGAATTTCCAGTACTCCAGTTGTATGAAAGGTTGAGCACTGCTGATTTGGACAGATATCCTGAAGTGACAGCATGCACATGTGGTTGATCACGAGTGTCAGCACCAAGTGGAGGTTCAGTGTACGAAGCGGAGTGCCATGTTCTGATGGTGGACAGGTAGGCTTCCCCACACGTAGGCTTGATAAAACAAGGACAGCCCAAAACTCTTGCTGGGGTCCGCTGCACCCAGTTTAGTAGATGTGTGATGTTTTCCTCATCCTCACAGGCCCATGGGTTGTCCCCCAGTGTAAGGAGCTGCAAAGCTTCCAGTCGATTGAAAACACCTTCACTCACTGAAGCAAAGCGATTAGCATGCAGGTAAAATTGGGACAGCCTGGGAAGGCGGTCCAGTGAGCCAGGCAGAATCTGTAGCAGAAAGTTGTGGGAGAGGTCCACCATCTCCAGATTGTAGGGCATGTTGGTTGGCACAGTCCAGAACTTGTTGTGGCTTAGGTTGAGTGCTCGCAGACTGAGTAGTGTATTGTTAATGAAGACCACACGCTCTAACTGGTTTTTTGACAAGTCTAAGGATTGCAGGTTCCACTGGTAAGCAGTGTCGTTTTTCTTGAGATGGTGAATGCGGTTAGCCGATGCATGGATATCCCACAGTGCCCGTGGCAGGCCAACTGGAAAGTGGGTGAGATGGTTGTGGGAGATATCCAAAGTTCTTAGGTGAGCAAAGTGGCCGAGAACTCCATCTAGGTCTTGTATCCGGTTGTGGGACAAGTTGAGGAAATGAATGTTGTGCTGTAGGCTGTTGGGTAGCAGTACGAGACCTCGGGCAGAGCAGTCCACCACTCGATGGCCCCGGCCACAGGAACACATCGGGGGACAGATGGTCAGCACAGACACTGCACATAGCATCAGGAGCAGCAGGCAAGTCAGCATAGGTGCAGACATTGTGTACACTGTCCTGTAAAATAAGATAATTCAATTATAGGACATCAAAAACATTACCAAAAACTTTACCAACATTGTATGGTTGAAGGCAGAGAGAGATTTTGGGGAAAAAGCTAAAATATGTATCTGGTTCTTTGGCCTTCTTGGCTTACCACAGTTTGTTACTGCCTATGCTGTGTGGTTATTCTTCATGTAGCAAATTATTCAGAGTATGTTTAGTAGTTTAACACTGGAGTAGAATGTGGTGCATGTTAACTGTTTATTCTCGGGTCTGCCTCGAATATTTTGATTACTCCCCCTCTTATGTGCATAGGGATGTGCATGAGCTGACAACCTGCATCGTCTGGTTGTCCAGCATTCTGACTTGTAGAAAATTTATGTAACCTGTAAAACCTATCCTTAGCCTTGTAAGGATGGTATTTGTTTTACAAGTAGAGGGGGGCACCTCTGTAGAGAAAATATACAGTAATTGACAGAAGTCTTGCCGCATAAGGACATGGTAACTTAAAATGGTATATAACTGTTTGTAATCAATCAGTTGTTACAATAAATGGTTCACTTTAATGTCAAGGGCTTTCACATTAATAACTGGCTGCAAAATGAAACTGCCAAAAAGTGTCCTGATGTCCACAGCTTGGTAAGGCCCATAACATCTGTTTTTGCATCTACAAATGTCTTGTCGTCTCTTTAAATGATTCAACCAATCACACATTAGAGCTTCAGCTGGGATAAGTAATGTAATGAACACATTCCCAGGTGTGTATAAAAAGAACCCCAGCACACCAGACTTTCATGTGAAGTGCGGCCTGACCTCTGACAACATGCCAAAGATTCAACCACAAACCAAAGTGCTGATCATCAAGATCTTGAAGACCAAGTCTGCTCCTGAGGTTGCAGACATCTTTAACGTATCCAAATGTCAAGTGGAGACAATAAGAAAAAGATTTCAAGAAACTGGTCACGTTCATGACAAGCCCAGGTCAGGCAGACCCCTTAAGACAACTGTTCGAGGAGAGGACCGTTTGTTGCTTCGACAGTCCACTGCCAGCCCTTTTTCAACTACAGCGGAGCTACATGAGAACTGGTCACCAGAAAACGCTGTATCTACAAGAACAGTTTCATGCAGTGGTCTCCATGGCCGAATTAGTGCTCCGAAAGCAGCATTGAACAGAAGACAACAAAAAATCGTGTCGCATTTGCAAAGGCCCCAGTTCGCAGAAAGGATGGACAGTGGAAAAGTGGCAGAAGGTTGATTTTGTCTGATCCATTGAACTGCATCACAATCTGCAGAAGACCTGTTGGAACCCACATGGACCCAAGATTTACCCAGAAAACAGTCAAGTTTGGTGGAGGAAAAATCATGGTTTGGTATTACATCCAGTATGGGGGTGTCCGAGAGCTCTGCAGAGTGGATGGCAACATCATCAGCCTGAAGTATCAAGACATTCTTGTTGCCCATTACATTCCAAACCACAAGAGAGGGCAAATTCTGCAGCAGGATGGCACTCCTTCTCATGCGTCAGCCTCCACATCAAAATTCCTGAAAGCAAAGAAGATCAAGGTGCTCCAGGATTGGCCAGCCCAGTCACCAGACATGAACATGAGCATGTCTGGGGTAAGATGAAGGAGGAGGCTTGTAAGATGAAAGAAAAAAGTCTTGATGAACTCTGGGACTCCTGCAAGACTGCTTTCTTTGCCATTCCAGATGACTTTATCAATAAGTTATTTGAGTCATTGCCAAGACGTATCAATGCAGTCCTCCAAGCTCATGGAAGTCATACACGATATTAATTATTGTTTCCAAGGCACACTGACTTTATGTTCTAATGTTATTGTAGCATGTTTGTGTATTCAAAATAAAGTATATATAAAATTTCAACATTATTTTTGTATTCGACAAGACTTATGTCCAAGCAAAATCTGACCTTTCTGTCCTAATTAAATTATACAAATTTTCTTTTGGTATAATAAGCATAATGTAGAGGACTTTGCCTTTCATATAAGCCATTTCTGATTTCAATTGATCAACTACGAGTCAAGTTATTATTTGTTGTTCCTACAACTTGGATAAGCGACAAGACTTTTGTCAGGGACTATATAATGTCTCTTAGTGATTTAGACATAAATTTATCCAAACATTCAAAACAACATCTTAAGAGACTTCTATTTCATCTGGCTCACTTCATGTTAATTCCAGCTAGACATATTTAATCATGAAGATGTATAAATATTATATTACATATGTAACCCTGAGAACTTAATAGTGTCCTAATATGGCTCTTAATTGATTCAGCAGTTTGAAGATATCGGTTTAGTCATGGATGAGCTATATAAAATGTTTATCCTTGAACATCGAGCAAAGCTAGCCTCATGATGATATAAAGCACAGCTAGTGAAATATCAAGGATTTTCCTTTAAGGTCCTGTTGGGTTGTTTGTGTAGGCTGTGTCTAAGGTTTGGCAGAGCGAGAGGTAAGTGAACAGAGCTCCTCAGTGCTCTCTCCTGCTCAGGCTGTGACTGGAGTTTGAGCCCCTGCCAGAAGCTGCTCTCCCTTGCTGCTGTTTCTGCTGCAGTGGGTGGATAGCATTTTAGCCTGGTTACCAGTGTCTCCGTCCTGTCCCTTTTTCTTGTTAGCTGCCATCTATTGACAGTGAAAATTTACAGTCTGGATCACACTATATGCCAGTCTGCATTTCTAGAAGTTCCTGATCTCCTCCAGGTGATGATCAGCCAGAATGTGTGATGTGATCTGTTGGTGAACATCGCTGTTTTTTATTTGAGTTTTACTGGAAGATATTTAATTTAATCAAAGAGCAAAAGTGCAAGATTATATTTGTATATAGGCTGCAAAATATTGTAAGCAAAGACAGCTAATTATTCAATATAGAGCTCTTTGCTTTGTGTCAGAAACGCAGAATTTATTACATATAAAAAATCTTACCTTATCCTTTCCGTCAATTTTCCGTCATTTCTCTTCCTTTCTTTTCCACACTCCAGCCTGGTTTTCCTAGCTCTCCTTTTATCTAGAGCAGCAAAGGATAATTTCAGTCACTGTCTTTTTCTTTTTTCTACTACTCTGCATGGCAGGTTAGTCCTTTCTCACCCATATTCAGCCTCTATTTCTCTGTCCCACACTCTTCTGTGCTCTCTTTATTACTTACTCTCAGGCTCATTCTTCCCCTCCCCTTTTCCCTTCTCAGCCATACTAAGCATTAATGAGTTAAAATGTGGTTCTCCTCTCTCACCCATGTCCGTGGCCGGGCTCCCCTCCTGGCATGACAGTGCTGTGGTGGTGAGCAAGCCTCTGATAGCTCAAACCCCAAATGCTGCAAGCTGCTCATCCCAGCAGCATCTGAGCTCTTGGAAAGCGGCGAAATGAAGAGTGAGCTGCAGGAGGAGGGAGGTGGGAGAGACAGTGGAGAAATGCAGCATAGAAACAGTCTTGGCTGCTGCTGACAAGGTTTGGGGGTGGGGTGGTGTGGTGTGGGGTGGTTTAGGGAATGATGGGACTGCTGACGCCAAAACTTTTATAATCACAACCAGTGTGTAAAATGAAATCATCTCTCTTTCCCCATCTCTCTTGCTTTCTCTATGCACACCCAATAATCTTTCAGTATGAACACGTGTACTGTGTTTTTGTATAAACCAGCACAGACGAGTATACTAACCTTGACTGTGCTGCAGTGTAAAGGGGACACTCAGAATTTACATTTGTTCAACACATTGTTGATTCCTTCATAGTAATTATTTCAGATTTTTACTTAAGGCTGATGCAATGATGAGCTTTTTTTTTTTTTTTTTTAAGTCCATCACAGTTTTGGAGTATTAAAGATGGAGTTCGAAGTTGTACACAAGCATCCTTAATGTAACATTTCTCATGTTCCTCTCACATTTTGGAAACTTTCAGTAAGATATCTGCTCATGTATAAAACACCTGGCTCTGAGGGGCCTCAGGCTCTCTAAATGGGAGGAAAAAAACAAATGTGCTACTACCTCACATCCTCAGGGCCCTCAGTTCAATCCTGAGCCCAGGGTCCTGTTTATGTGGAGTTTTAGGCATGTTCTCTGCATATCCATTTCCTCTAGGTTCTGTAGCTTGCTCAAACTGTCCAAAAACAGGTAGGTGGATTGACTATACTAAAATTGCCCCTAGGTGTGAACAAACGTGTGAATGTGTGTGTGCATGGTGTGCTGTGATGGGTTGGCGTACCAATTCTCTTGCTTTGCACCTAGTGGTAGACTCCGGATACATGATTAAACAAACAATATGGACAACTAATATCCAACCTTTTAGGACTTGGCTCATGCAGCACTCCATACTTGTTGATTATATTACCCGTCAATTCACATGGCTCCCCCTCTTGCACTGCAGTGTTCAGACATCCTGGTCTGAGCATATCCGGTTCTTAGGGGAGGAGCTCAAAGTTTGTCAAAATTACTAATTATACCTTTTAATTAGCACAGCAATTTTACATTTGGAGACACACTCTCTCTCTCTCTCTCTCTCTCTCTCTCTCTCTCTCTCTCTCTCTCTCTCTAAATATATATATATATATATATATATATAG
>JAOVVH010000059.1:17035266-17051882 GCA_028566435.1 Scorpiodoras heckelii | reverse complement strand
TATAGATGATAGATATATAGTCAGGTAACATGAGGTTCAGAGTAAATGTGCTTAATGGTAATATCTGACCGTGTTCAAAATTCACTGTTGATCCACTTTTAATAAATAATTGAAAATGAAATATTAGATCTCTCAACTAAGAAATGTGAAGATGTTTTATGAGAAAGTACACAGTGGGATCAAAATCATTGGCAAGCATGCATGCCTATTAATCTTTATTTGTGCAACTGCATATTCATCTTATATAATCACAGTTGTGATTAGTGAAAGATTCACTAATTTTTAGCATGGATGTGATTATGCTAAGAAACCATTAGCTCATTTCAGTACTTATAATACACTTTGTATTTCAGCATGGCATATCCACAGCAGTACTCTACTTTTACTAGCTTCAGTTTCACTCACTTGTCAGTGGTTTCCCTTTTGCACAGTAAGTGACAAACTGAAGCCTGTTGATGTGCCAACGAGGCATCAATTGACAGTGAAGAAAATAAGCAGTTCCAACAGATGTGTGAAATCTTGCATAGCAACGGCAGCTAGTCAAGTAAATAGTAACCTAAACAAATCTGTAACCTGATATTACCAGTAATGATGAACAGTAACACAGTTGAATAACACTGAAGATTCTATATACAATCATATTCTGTTGTAACAGTGTTTATTGTGTAACTCACATGTAGGCTAATGTTACTGTTAATGCCTTTTTGTGCAACACTTGTGTACATTCGATAAGTTTAGCATTAGTAAAGATTACATAAGGTGACCATTTTGTTGCAATATAACAACACACTAGAATAGTAAAACCAAACAACAAATAATCTTATGAATTCTAGGTGATTTTAATTATTATTTTTTTTTATCTGCACTGTATAGCCGTAAGCTGTTGTGGAAAGCCATCTTGACAATTAGTGCAACAATTTTGTGTTTGTTGTATAAAAGGTTAATAGTGGACATTAAAAAATTGCTTTTTTTAGCATAAGCTGCTCAAATTACACTTTAGAATGGGCAGCACGGTGTTTAACACTGTTGCCTCACAGCAAGAAGGTCCTGGGTTTGATCCCCAGGTAGGGTTGGTCTGGGTCCTTTCTGTGTGGAGTCTGTATGTCCTCCCCGTGTGTGTGTGGGTTTACTCCGGGCGCTCCAGGTTTCCTCCAACAGTCCAAAGAACAATTGGATATGCAAAATTGCCCCATGACTGTGTTTGAAAGTTGAGCTTTTGTACTGATGAAAGACTTGTGTATCGCTGTAACCTCGTGTTTGACATGTATAACCACCGATGCTGAAATGATGTTAAAAACTAATAAACAAACAAACCCGTTAGAATAGATTGTTCTTATTGCACAGGAAAAAAAGAAAGAAGCTTTATCGCATATACAAGTACAATACATTTGAATTCTTTTTTTTTTTTTTTTTTTTTTGCATGTCCTATTTAAACTCATAGCCTTCTACTTAGTAGGCCAGAACTTTAACCACTAACTAACCACTGGCCACAAAGTGCAAACACCAGAGTGTATTTGTTTTTATTTTTCTTTTAAGCCCAAGGCTAGATGTTTTTTTAATGTCATTCCTCTATACAGCTTGGAATGAAATGCAGTTTCTCCAGGACTGCAACACATAACAGTACACGGGATTATGTAAAGTACAAATACACAACAGTGTGAGACGAGTGCAGGACAAAAAAGCATTAGGAAGTGTTTGAGAGACAGACAGCCCATTATAAAAAGCATACAAACTTCCTGAAATGCTACATTTGTGCTCAGAAAAGGATTTGAATGTTGTAGCATGTAACACTGCTGTAATTTACTCAGAAACCACTTCTCACACCCTCAGTATCTTGCTCTCTTGCTCTCAACTAATTCTGGTTTTATGTGCAGTGTCGGCTTCCCCCAGAGTAAGAGTAAATCACACCGTACACACTCCCATTCCCTCTATGTAGTTTTAAAAGCAGTATTTTTATGCTCTATTTCCATTTACTAGTAGTGTCCACAAATCTTACCTTTTTAGATTTTCAGGGTTTTAAATATTTTACCTACCAAAATGCTTTGACTGAAAATTAACTTATAGCTAAAACAGTGACTGATTTTAATAGATGTTACTAATGACTTTACTACCATTAAGTGATTTTTTTTACCCCCTCTTTTTGGGACCTGGTTGACAAAGATGGAGTCTTGGACTCATTTTTCCCCCTTCTGTGCTGTCCTTTTACAAGATGCTTTTAAAAGCATACAGAATGCTGTTTTTGCCCTAATAGCTTGTGACTGTTGATGGTTTTTCCACATCTCTAAGGTGGTGGTGGAGAAGGGATAGCATCTAATGGAGGTGTAGGTTCAGTGTTCTTGTCCACAGAAAGATTAAGATCCACATCTTCAAATGGAGTTGGAGTGACATTGTTTATCTCTGCAGGTGGAGATGGGATAATCTCATCATCAGGTTTAGGTGTTGTTTGGATATTCTCATTGTTTTCAGGAGCTGGAGGAACAATTGCAGTTTCAGGGATGTTGGAGCCTGAAGAGACCTCAGCAGGTGGACTGTTTGCTTCATGTGTCTGAGTTTTGTCTGGTGTTGCGTTTCCATTCAGTTCCTGAACATAACTTTGCCCAAATGTACTGCTTGCTTGAGTGTCCTCAAGGGGGACCTCCTCATCCGTCGGGCTCAACACAGAGAGGCGCTTGGAAAGCCGCTGGGGAAGGAATGAGTGGAGGGAAATTCTTTTGGACTCCCGATGGGGGAATGATCCATCGTCATTGATGGCCACTAGGTTAGGATGGATATCGCCTTCAATGAATGGTGACGGACCAGCCCAGTCAGGATTCTCCATCTGCTTTTTCTTTATTTGACGTTTTCTTACCAAAATCACGACAAATGATACAAACATAAGAAAGAGAATAGTACCAATCAAGGAGGCTATTATATATCCTGGATGACTTTTATTATCTTGGTCTTTGTTCCTCTCTGGAGAAGGATTTGTTATCACTGGTTGGATGAAGGATTTTGATGTAGTAGTTGTTGTTTTGTCGGTTTGAGTGGTGGGGGTGGGTTCACTTTTAGGGTTGGTGTG
The DNA here is from genome assembly GCA_028566435.1 of Scorpiodoras heckelii. Lineage (NCBI taxonomy): Eukaryota > Metazoa > Chordata > Actinopteri > Siluriformes > Doradidae > Scorpiodoras > Scorpiodoras heckelii. The sequence continues at coordinate 17,048,824 of JAOVVH010000059.1, read as the reverse complement.
TGTCCTCTCTCTAATCAGGTCTTTTGTGGTTGTTTTAAATGTTGCTGTTGTTTCCATGGTATCAGCAGTACTAGTTTTACCAAGCTCTGTTGTACTAGTTGGGCCAAGAATAGTGGAAAAAGCAGTTGACCTGTTGGATGCGTAGGTGGCTGTGTTGGTACTTTCTTCAGTGGTAATGTCTAAAGTTCCATTCGAACCAGTGATCTCGAGTATTGGAGGATGTGTGCTTCCTTTCTCTTGAGGAAGTGAAGACCATTTAGTAGTCCGTGCTACTGTAGTCTTAACATCTTCTCTTGATTGATTTGTAATAGCCTCTGGAGTTTTTTGAAAGTGAGTAGAAATATCAGTCTGTGGCTTGAAGGATTTCTCTACAGATCTAGTAGTTCTGTTTATTTGAGTGTACCTATCTGGACCTTTATAGGTTGATTTAAAAGTATTTGATGTTTTATGGTCATCTCTGGTAGTAATGACCTCTTCTGGCATATTCTGTGTCAGTGTTATAGTTGTAAATTGGTCAGTCTTTTTTTGTGTGAAAGGTAAGGAGGACAGATGTGACGAGGACCCATGTGCTCCTGTAGATAATGTTATTGCGTGGGTTAGATTTTCAGCATGACTCATACCTGCAGCATGTTGGTGCTCTGAGGTTTGAGGGGGTGATTCTGAAGATAAGACATTTTTGCTTTCCTCAGTTTGGTGTTCATCTTGGTTTTTTTGTAAGGAACTGGTGGATACATCACCACTTATGGTTGTTTTACGGTCTGTAGATGGACTTTTATACAGCCTGGTAGTACCTGGGCTATGGGTTGTTTCACCATTTGATTTTGATTTGTGTTTTGAAGAGATAGTGGTTGGTTTATCACTCCTTATGGTTGTTTCATGATCTTCAGAAGGACTTTTATACAGCCTGGTATTACTTGTGCTATGGGTTGTTTCACCCATTGATTTCGAGGGAAATGGATTTTGTTTTGAAGAGATAGTGGTTGGTTCATCACTCTTTATGGGTGTTTCATGATCATTAGAAGGACTTTCATCCAGCCTGGGGCTCCCTGGGCTAGATGTTGCATTTGTTTTCAAAGTAAGTTCAATGTTATTTATAGAGAAAACAGTGGATTCACCACCCCTTGTGGTTGTTTGATGATTTTTAGAAGAGTCTTCATGGTCCCTGGTGCTGCTTGGCCTAAAGGTTATCTCACCACTTAGTCTCCATGGAAGTACCAGAAACAGTGCACATGTAGTAAGAATGGTTTTCATGATGTCCTCTTCATAAATAATTCCTGTAATCTACAAGAAAAGGTTTGTTAATTATCTGTGGTGCTCAAATGATAACCTTACCCTGATATAACTAAATACATTTAGAACCAGCCATAACCAATACTAGTATTATAAATACAGGCTGTTTTATCATGGGTATTCTCCATATCAAGTGTTGTGTCTACACTTGTCTTATTAGTGTTTACTGACTGTGTTTCCAACAGCCATAGTTGCATATTTATGAAATTCCTATGTTTTACAGACTTCACTGTTATAAGTTATGAGTAGAATATTGGGACTTTTGTTAGGAGGGTTTAACAGAAAATCAATCCCTTCATTTGCCCCAAGAAATGCTACGTTTCCAACTTTGGTTCTGCATTGGAAGGACTAATACAGCTAACAATTTTTTAAATCTACCATTTTTATTTATAAACATGTTTGAATGGTAAACTTAATCCAGAGAATGTCAAATACCCTTAAACAAACTTGTCTGAAAGTGAATGGCACTGCTGTAGCTAAAAAGTGGACAATTGTTTGTTAAAATATGTTGAAAGTGACATCAAAAATAGGTTTTAAGTAAGTCTGGACTGGTAAGTTGTAGTAGTCTGTAATATTAAGGTCGATAAAAGTTCCAAGACTCTTGGATTTAAACCATTGAAAGTCAGTTCTTGGTGTTTTGTGCACATAGTATCCGTTAGGGCCCAACTTTGGCCTGTTGCTTTTCGAAGGGGCACTATGGAAAGGGCAATACCCTGCAGGGTAGAAGATTCCATTAACCTTGGACAATTTCTTCGTTTGGAGAGCCTGGAAAACTGGCAAAATTGTGATTAAGGTCCCAAATTACTCCATACGAAACAGGAACAACAAGTGAGTCCACTGTATTCCAGGCAAACTCTTTACCAGCTTATGACAAGTAAAGAGACTTGATATATAGTACAGTTTCTATTTAGGTATATTTTGGATGATCTGTTTAATATAGGCTTTGAAATTTGGTTTTAAGTTAAAAAAGTAAATTATATAATTATATAGGAAATGATAAACGTATAGTAATCACAGCAACATAACTCTTTTCTGAAACTTTATAGGAAGTGCTAGTATCTTACATCTGTAACATGAATGTGCCCTTTCCCCTCTAAAGTTATACCATAGCATGGCCGAATGTTCTAATCTGATTGGGCAGTAGGTATGCATTAGTTTTGTATAACATGACTCGGACATGGCTGTAACACGTTTCTATAGTAACAGCTCATCTTTCTACATTTATGGAAGGGGGCTTGACTGTAAACTCTTCAGAACAGAAAAAGTTTCCCAACTCAGGAGAATCTTCAGGACTGAAGAGTTGATGGATTTCGGGTTCACTGCAACACAAGCTGCATTTGTAGAGAGACACCGAAAGAGAGAGTGAGGGAGAGTCTGTTGTAAGAATGGCTGTTTAGCACAGCTATAATATAGGTGAGAACAGCAAGAGTTTGTTTCTCGGACATTCCACACTATTGAATCTAACTAGACACTGTTAAATTGAATGACATCTACACCGATCAGCCATAACATTAAACCACTGACAGGTGAAATGAATAACAGTGATTGTCTCGGTACAGTGGCATCTGTGAAGGGGTGGGGTATATTAGGCAGCAAGTGAACAATCAGTTCTCAAACTGTATTGGAAGCAGGAAAAATGGGCAACCGTCAGGATGTGAGTGACTTTGACAAGAGCCGAATTGTGATGGCGGGACGACTGGGTTAGAGCTCCAAAATGGCAGGTCTTGTGGGGTGTTCCCGGTATGCAGTGGTTAGTACCTACCAAAAATGGTCCAAGGAAGGACAACTGGTGAACCAGCGACAGTGTCATGGGCGCCCAAGTCTTGCATATGGGGAGTGGAGACTAACGCGGCTGGTCCAATCCCACAGAAAAGCTTCTGTAGCACAAATAGCTGAAAAAGTTTGTGCTGGATGTATTAGAAAGGTGTCAGAACACACAGAGTATCCCAGCTTTCTGTGTATTGGGCTGTGTAGCTGCAGAGCGGTGTGCTGACCCCTGTCCACATGAGTATCAGAACTGGACCGTGGATTATTGAAAGAAGGTGGCCTGGTCTGATGAATCACATTTTCTTTTACATCATGTGGATAGCTGGGTGTGTCCATTGCTTACCTGGGGAATAAATGGCATCAGGATGCACTATGGGAATAAGGCAACCCGGTGGAAGCAGTTTGTTGCTCTGGGCAATGTTCTGCTGGGACTTCTTGGGTCCTGCCATTCATGTGGATGTTACTTTGACACACACTACCTACCTAAACATTGTTGCAGACCAATACAACTCTTACTTGCTACACTGTTCCCTAATGGCATATGCCTCTTTCCGCAGGATGATGCACCCTGCCACAGTACAAAAATTTCAGGAATGGTTTGAGGAGCATGATAAAAAGGGTTTAAGGTGTTGACTTGGCCTCCAAATTTTCCAGATGTCAATCTAATTCAGCTTGCAAATTACAGAAATTAAAGCATCTGCTGCTAACGACTTGGTGCCAGATACCACAGCACACCTTCAGGGGTCTTGTGGAGTCCAAGTCTCAACAAATCTGATCTGTTTTGGTGGCATAATGGGAACCTACACAATATTAGGCAAGTGGTTCTAATATTATGGCTGAGGTGTATATTCATAAATAAATGCTGTTGTATGAAAATAATACGTTAGGGGGTACGTGTCATGCCACTAAAGGCTGGTGTGGCTTGTCGTGTGTTAAAGGAGAGGTACACTTAGTTGTCTTTTTCCTTAGAAAATATCCTAGGCAGCCTGTGATCTCTTACTCACCCATGACAAATAAATAAATTAGACAATTAACCTCTGTCTAATGTTTATCACTGAAAATCTTAAACCAAAGGAGTCCAGTTCTGATGTAGGGGTATTAGGTTGATGTGTAAATACATTTGTAACCACCAACCCTAAATTTCACACCAAAAGGAAGAAAAGTATGCTATCTGAATGCACCATTACTGTAAAAATATTCTTCAGAGTGCTCAATTTTGATTTAGTTCATTAGACAGTAAGCTATACATTACAACAGAGTGCATTAGGTTTTCAAGTTCTCAGTGACTCCTGTATTATACACATGACATAATGTCCATACATGGGAATGTTGCGATACTGAAATCCTGATCTAATTAATTAAGTACATACTGCTCAAGGAAGATTAATATAAAACTTGAATATAGCTAACCACCCATCTAATAAATAAAAGACAGATAAACCTTTCCAGTGACATCTTTTTTTCATCATAATTCTAATACATAAATATCACGAGTTGTTACTTACCAGGTTAACACACAGTTTAATAATGAAGACTAGATGTTCTTCTGCACGAAGGACTGTTGTGTTGATAAGATTATGCTAGATACATATTCGCTTGTCCACCGCGCCTTGTTTCAAGTCGTGGTGAAACGCGTTGGCTCGAAGTTTGTTGAATGAGGAACTTGCACGTTTCACTGACAGGAAATGAGAGCTGTGAAACCATCGCACAAACCATTTTTCTTGTTCTCCCACTAATGTTTTACTCTGACTAATTTCTGACTAATGTGTTTATTCAATGGTAGTGAAGATATGAAGGAAGTTTAAAGTTAAATATCTTTAATGTGATTTAGAGGAAAGAAAAACGTGTATCAGGCAGACATTTAATTAAATAGCTAATGGTTGAGAAAATGCTGGTAGTGGATTGTAATTATAGCAGCCGTATGTAACTTGAGAAATTGGAAACCTCTCTGGTAAAAATGGCCTAGCAGTGTTTTAGGGTTTTGAAAATGTAGTTGACCTCTGTATAAAAAAAGGCATTGTTTTGAGAATAAAAAACTTCGTAACTGTTACCATTACCTAATCCGTGTGTGTGTGTGTGTGTGTCAGAGTAGTAACAGTGTATTTAGACATCAGTTATCAGACCCAGTGTATGTAAAACGAGAAAAAAGTGACTAAGGATTACTGCTTGCTAGATTTGAAAGCAATAATTGAGCATTTAAGAAATTAGGTTTTGAAAGTGTTTACAGGGAAGTAAATAGCACTCAGTGATTTGGGAATAATCTGGTGGTCTGTAAGGTGAGTATTTTTAGCTAATACGACTAACATGCAAATACATGTAAACCAATATGTACAAATCCAGAATGTAAACCAACACGGGTCAAATTTTTAATGAGCAGTTTATTTGCCATGCTTGATTACGAAGGAAATGCATAAACAACAGTTTCTAAAACCAGAATTTCCTTTTTTTTTTTTATTAGGTACTATATTACATAATCAACTTGGACAAACAGTATTATTAGCTTAGTTAAATCCACAGATTACATAAAGTGTGATATTTAAATATTCTAACACTTGTTAAATCCAATTGTTTTACATTTTATTATTGTTATAGTAATTATCATCCATTACAGACCTCTTATCTAACAGACAAAAAATGCAAGATTTAAGCCACTGAAATTAAATGAAATGTTACAAGAGGGAAAAGAAAACAGGTAGGAAAAAACCTATTTAACAAAAACTATAGGTTTAAGTCATGGATTTCATTTTTAAGATACTGCCTTTAGGTTAGCTTTTATCGCTGAAGGTGAGCTTGTGTAAGCTCAGACCACCAGAGGCATGTTCTCCAGCTCCTTAGCAGGATCTATGCAGGAATCTCTGGATCTGGAGCTCTGCATGGTGGCCAAGACATTTTCACCATCCTTGTGTTTGGTGTTGCTTTGATGCAGCATATCCTCCTCTTCTTCCTCCTGCACTGCTGCATTGTCTTCCTCGGTCCGAACTTCCTCTAGCAGGAGGTTGGTCTCGCATGGTCCTACAATGCCTTCCTGTGCTCGTTCAGTGCTCCAGTGACCTGATCCTCTCTGATCGACATTACTGCTGGTTTTGCCTCGGGCCTGGCACTGTCGCTTTAAAGTGATGACCTTACAAGCCAGCACCAAGACAGAGATTAGTAGGACAAGCAAGAGACTCCCAGCTGAGGCAACTACTATAAATGCCAGCTGAAGGTCAATGAAACAATGCTCTCCAGTTGTCATATTAGCTGTAACTTGTGTTTGGTTCTCCAAGCCAGGAGTGGTCACGAGAGATGTATTTGCCATACCAGCTTAGAAACCGGAACAAGAAAAACCTATTTCAGTTTAAGAATAGACAAGATATTAGTATTGGCATGTTACCAGGTCAAGTCATGGAGTGCCAGAATAAAAAAGACGTACCACAAAAATAACCAGACGGATCTTCTTGTGGAGACACGTTTTGCTGCTTCTAGTTGAAAGATAATACATAACCGGTAAACATTATGAACATTGTAAATTATTCAACTTTATTTCACTTTGTCCATAATTGCTTTGTGTTCATTCTGTTTTAGGTTTATAGTTTTCTTGTTTCTTGCTTCTTATTTGGTTGTTCACCATCAGTAGAGAGCGCTATTAACATCAAATCTGTTTTTCAGTGTTGTGTATATACAGCTCATGCTACTGTATACCTTATACCTTTTAAATATTACATAACCGCACTGTGGTTAAATAAAAATGAAATGTCTGTGATCTGTGGCATACAAATAAACATGGTCATGAAATATATACAAATGTACAAATGGTCAGAGTGATCGAGCACTTACCGGCGTGAAGCTTGAGTTGCACAGGTTATTGAAGAAAGTAGATAAACGGATGAGCCTAGCAGGTATAAACGACCCAAGATGCAAATATAGTACTTCCTCTCCCCGTCAAGTAGTGTTATTTAGAGGGGTGTTTGAATGTCTTAGAGCTAGAAGAGAAAGTAGAATATAAATGACTAGACACATGATGGAAACCTCCTCTGACAGACAGACACTTACAATCCTTTTTTTTCTTTAATTAAGAAATTTGTGAGAATTTGGGCAGAGTACACAAATCCTGTGTAATAAAAAAAAAAGATAAATAAATATTAACGCATTTGTCGATTACTATTGTTGCCATGGCTATTTAACATTTATACTGAATTCACCGAGAGGGGTTTTGGTTTAGAATGTGATGGATTTAGCTGTTCAGTATTTCAAATGTTTTTCTTTTTAAACAAGACCTATAACCTCTAACTTTTCTATTTTGCTTCCATTTAGGTTCAAAACAGGGCAGATCAATGGTGACCTTCTAATCTACCATGTACTACTCACACTCAAACCATATTATGCTAAACACTACGAGATAGTTGTGGACCTCACCCATGTTGGCCCTAGCAACCGCTTCAAGACTGACTTCCTCTCCAAGTGGTTTGTTGTGTTCCCAAATTTTGCCTATGAAAATGTGGCTGCCGTCTTTATCTATAACTGCAACACCTGGGTGCGGGAATACACCAAATACCACGAGCGGCTGCTGACTGGGCTAAAGGGCAGTAAGAAGCTGCTGTTTATAGACTCGCCTGCACGCCTTGCCGAATATGTGGAACCTGACCAGCAGAAGCTTCCTGCTTCGACCCTGGCCCTGGAAGAAGACCTCAAAGTTTTCCATAATGCACTTAAGCTGGCTCACAAAGACACAAAAGTGTCCATTAAGGTATTCTGGGAGTTCAGTCACCATTAGAGAAATTGACAAAAATGCTTCTTGTTATTAAGTGAAACTGTTTTAGTTGAAGATCTCTTTTCGACTTTTTACCCAGGTTGGTTCCACAGCTGTACAAGTGACCTCCGCTGAGCGTACCCGTGTTCTGGGCCAGTCAGTCTTCCTCAATGATATCTACTACGCCTCCGAGATTGAAGAGATCTGCCTTGTTGATGAAAACCAGTTCACACTGACTATCGCCAACCAAGGCACACCCCTCACCTTCATGCACCAGGAATGTGATGCCATAGTGCAGTCCATCATCCACATCCGTACACGCTGGGAGCTCTCTCAGCCTGACTCCATCCCCCAGCACACCAAAATTAGGCCTAAAGATGTGCCTGGAACCTTACTCAACATTGCCCTCCTCAACTTGGGTAGTTCTGACCCCAGTCTGAGGTAAAATGCACAAATAATCAGGCCACATGCTTTTGCCATTTTATAGGCATGGATAAACTGTTCAATGCATCTCCGTTCTTATTGTACCAGTGCACCTTTTTACTCTCCAGCTTCTTTCTTTGTTGCTTTGAGCTGATTAGAAATGCTAATGTGGGTGTTGTGTTGTCTTTAGATCAGCTGGCAGGCGCTTGAGCTAGCCAATGGCAAGACAATGAAAAAGACATGCAAAATCTTGTACATCAATTGCTTTGATAAATATTCTGTGGTTATTAGTTTCTTATCTTACAGAATAAGTAAAGAATCCTCTTATGTAGAGTCCTCTAACCGTGATATTTATGTTACAGATATGTGACCTTTTATTATTCTGGTGCCATCCATAGGTCAGCAGCATACAACCTTCTGTGTGCCTTAACCTGCACCTTCAACCTCAAGATTGAAGGGCAACTCCTGGAAACATCTGGCTTATGCATCCCAGCCAACAACACCCTTTTTATTGTGTCTATCAGTAAGACTTTAGCAGCCAATGAACCCCACCTCACCTTGGAGTTTCTGGAAGAATGCATCAGTGGTTTCAGCAAGTCAAGTCAGTACAACACAGACATGCTCTTCATATCTGTACACCACTGACAAATTAAATGCATCAAGTTGAGCTAATTAATCTTTCTTTCCTGTGTCTGCTGCTGTTACAGGTATTGAACTGAAGCACCTGTGTCTGGAATACATGACTCCTTGGCTGCGCAACCTGGTGCGCTTCTGTAAGCACAATGATGATGCCAAGCGGCAACGTGTAACTGCCATTCTGGATAAGCTGATCACCATGACCATAAATGAGAAACAGATGTATCCTTCAATTCAAGCTAAGATCTGGGGCAGCCTAGGCCAGGTGGGTTTCCCTTGTGCACTGGCACTGGCTTTCTGTCACCTTCCACAGAATTCCTACAGAATATATAAACCTGGGCTTGTAAACATACATGTCTCTAAACCCATCTTAATGTTTCTTTGTTTTTGTTTTTTTGCTCATAGATATCAGACCTGCTAGATGTGGTGTTGGATAGCTTCATAAAGACCAGTGCTACTGGGGGCCTGGGATCAATCAAAGCTGAAGTAATGGCTGATACAGCTGTAGCTCTGGCATCTGGAAATGTTAAATTGGTTTCAAGCAAGGTAAGCTTTCAGTGTCAGTTTTAGATATTCCTCGACATACATATGTTGGAGTAGATCATGCGCTGTTAAATGTTGTTTTTCTGTTTAATAGTGTGTCATAAGTAAGGAATAAACCATGATAGGGCTTGGAAAAAAAGTTACCCCTAATTACTGAATGTTGATTTTTTTCCCCCCTATGATAGCACATGACAAGTGTGATATTTCTCTTATACCACAGGAATTTTTCAGTTATTAAAATTATTGTTGCGTCATTTGTTATCAGTATATAGATTCATTTAATGTTTTAAATCCATGACACATTGATATACCAGAAATCGTAAACTCCACTGTCCTGACTACTTTATCATGACAAAGCACTGGCACTGGAGACTCCTTCCACAATACACGACTTTACATTATCCTTTGTTAAATAACAGCACTTTTTAAAATCTTTTTTATAATTAGCCTGAGATTATGCAGTACAGCCACCATACAAAATACATGAATTTAGTTATTATATAAACAACATTGTAGAAGGAGCACATAAACAACTCCAATTAGCGGTCACTCATCAACACCTTCTTACACATCAGTTTCACACATTCACTAACTGTGGTATAAAATGTGATCCTGCTGTTAGTCAGGACAATGTTGTCGGTCATTATCTTTGATTGCTAATAGCCCTTATTAATTATTTCCAGACATTAACTGTTTCCCAGTGTGACTCAGGCCACTTTAGCAGCACTACTCATCAAAGCTCTATTAAATGCCTGACATGCATGACCTAACATGCATTTAGTAAATAGTTAAATTATAATTATGGGACTCATTTACATAACGAGCACTGCTTGTTAATGACACGTTTTCATCATTCTTAAAGGCTGTATGAAATCTATTTTTCTGACTGGAATAATAAATTGCATCATAGCAGCACCCTGCAGAGCCTCTCTAAAATAGTGGTTGAGTTATTTTTAAGGTTCTCTGCCTTTTCTGCTCTAGAAACATTTCACCGATCTTGTCCGAGCTTGCTCCATTATCTTGAGGTATACGAATGTCGATCCTTGATGCGTAGATGTACTTTCTTGCTCACACCCACAATAGTAAGCTAGCAAGACATGCATGTCGTATTAAATGAACAACTGTTAGTTGTAGTGAATGGACATCATTGTTAGACAGCATATTACAAAGCTGGCCCTTCAGATTTAAATTCCACTAACCTCAAGTGTCTTGGGCATTGTGGTCCTTGAACGGAGCAGCAAAAGCATTAGGATCTGTCGTCGTGTTTACTTATCTCCATTTGTCATAGCTGTATTTTTTAGCTCATAGCTGCACTGAGTGGGTGCTGAGCACTGTTTGGCTAGCATGTGCCAGCCACTGTTGATGTCACTACATGCCAGTTTGGGAGTACAAGGGCAGGCTTTGTCCAGTCATCACATCTGCCTTCTCTCTGCCTCACACAATATCAGACTCAGAGGTCAAATACAAACCTAAACATGACCTTTTTGAGGAGGTCATAAGCCTCTGGAGAAAAATGTTTAGATACATGACACAGAGATGATGACAAAAATGACATCGTTTCAGAATATTTTACAGGCCAAACATGCTAGCTTGTATGATTAAAAATTATTCTTGAACTTGAAAACTACAACAATGAAACAGTTATTTGATCTTGACCAAAGCTCAAAGAATTAATTTATGACAATGTCACGAAAAGTGGCACTTAAGTCTGCTATTGTTTGGCTACATCTACAGGTTGTCCAATACCTAGCTTAAAGTCTCTTTTTCTTCTGTGCTTCAAAGGTGATTGGCCGAATGTGCAAGATAATTGACAAGACGTGCCTGTCCCCCACTCCGACTCTGGAGCAGCACCTGATGTGGGATGATATCGCCATCCTGGCACGCTACATGCTCATGCTCTCCTTTAATAACTCTCTGGACGTGGCGGCCCACTTGCCTTACCTCTTCCACGTGGTCACTCTGCTGGTGGCTACCGGCCCCCTGTCCCTCAGAGCCTCCACCCACGGCCTGGTCATTAACATCATCCACTCACTGTGTACCTGTTCCCAGCTCAACTTCAGTGGTGAGGATACACATGAACATGTATTCACATTTGAGCACACTGTTATATATTCTGTGTGGCATTGTTTATATGTCTCACCATTTAAAACGAATTCCTGGGCCTTGTGTAAATGCTGTTTATCTCATTTCATAAAAATCCACTTTGACTACGGTACAAGCACCTTGAGGTCCCTTTTACCTAGAGGCCCTGTACTGCCTCTACAGTGTCGTCTTTGCCATCATATCATAATTCTCCTTCTGTTCTCTGCAGAGGAGACTAAACAGGTGCTGCGACTGAGTCTCACTGAATTCTCCTTGCCCAAGTTCTACCTGCTGTTTGGCATCAGTAAGGTCAAATCAGCGGCAGTCATAGCTTTCCGCTCCAGCTACAGAGATCGCTCGTTCTCTCCAGGCTCTTATGAGAGGGAGACCTTTGCTCTGTCCTCTCTAGAGACAGTCACTGAAGCCCTACTGGAAATTATGGAGGTTTGTCTGAGTTTGAGTCCTCTGTGTGTGTGACGTATGCTCCTGTTCTTAGTAATGTTTTCCTTCTACACCGTTTTCTACAGTGGAAACAATGATTGATGGTACATTTTTGTTCAGTGCTGAACGTACTCTTGTGTCTTTCTTAGGCTTGTATGAGGGACATTCCTGGCTGCAAATGGTTAGATCAGTGGACAGAATTAGCTCAGAAGTGCGTAAACAATAATCTATTTTCAATTGTTACAGTAAATATTAGTTTTTTAAAATTTAGCCACTTTTTCCTACAGTATGGCATAATATGTGTGCTCACTGATTGTTGTGTTGTGTGTAGATTTGCTTTCCAGTATAACCCGTCTCTGCAGCCACGGGCCCTGGTGGTGTTTGGTTGCATCAGTAAACGTGTAACTCATGGTCAGATCAAACAAATCATCCGGATCCTTAGCAAGGCCAGTCCTCTGCTCAGCATTGACCGGGTGAGTACGTCCCCATGTCCTACATTCCCCATGCTCCATCTACTACTTTACTGTCTGCCTTCATAATCTGCAACATGATAAAATGTCCCTTTGATCTTCAGAATTGATGGCAGTATTCACCCTGAACACACTTGCATATCAGCGTTTGTAGTTAACACGTGACATATTCACTTGTGCAAAAGATTTTTCAGTTTGTTGTAATGTCGTTCGACTGCCATTTCCCTCTTGCTTCATTTGTCCCTAAAGACAGCGATGCAGCAGTGCTTTGATCTTTTAGTCTGTCCAGCTGTCTCACCTTCTCATCTGTACAGTCTGCATAAATAAGATCAGGGTCCAAAGCTTCAGCTTTCATGCTAATCCCGTAGTCAGAGGTGTCCTGTTTGTCATCTTGCTTTCTAACTGAGCCACATCTCTGCCGTAACTCATCGCAGCTGCATCGTATAGTGGTATTGCATTCTGGGACTTTAAGTCCAGTTTTTGTTGTCTTCACTTCTTTTGTGTTAAGCCAGGCATCCACTGTGCTATTTTAGAAATCGGGTGCGTTGCTGAGAGCTCACACTACACGTTTGAATCGTTTGTCGTGTGCTCACACTGTACGGTCCGACTGACATGGTGTGACACAGGGGCTCACACCGCACGTCAAATGCAGCCCATAGGCAGTGCTCTGTCTACATACGAGCACTCGGTTCAGCAGAACATGGCACCCTGTATATCAAAAATGTTGAGAAAGCACATAGCTTTGCTAACTTGTGCCATGTTGTGCAATTAAATTCCACATAAGAAGAAGACACGTACATGGACTCGCAGGTGGCTGAGACGACGTGGACTTATAGGACTTGTCCATTTTACAGAGGGAATTGGAGGTTTGCCGCTACTTCAGTGTACATGTGTAGGGGCGTCCGAAGCATTTACCACTCGCTGTGTGTATTCCGTGACTTGGATTTTGTCCGCTGGTTAACTAAAAGACCAGTATCAGTATGTCTATGTACTGTCTATGCAATCTACAATACTGGTCTTCTTTTATATTATATGTAGATATTATATAAAATAATACAGTGGTGTGAAAAAGTGTTTGCCCCCTTCCTCATTTCCTGTTATTTTGCATGTTTGTCACACTTAAGTGTTTCGGAACATCAAACCAATTTAAACAATAGTCAAGGACAACACAAGTAAA
>JAOVVH010000059.1:16914699-16931799 GCA_028566435.1 Scorpiodoras heckelii | reverse complement strand
CAACTGATGTCTCAAACACATTAAGAGGGCAAGAAATGAACTCTTGACAAGACACAGCTGTTAACTGAAAGCCATTCTAGGTGACTACCTCATAAAGCTGACTGAGAAAATGCTAAGATGTGCAAAGCTGTCATCTAAGCAAGTGCCTACTTTGAAGAATTTAAAATATAAAACATATTCGGGTTTGTTTAACACTTTTTTGTTTACTAATTAATTCCATATGTATTTCTTCATAGTTTGGATGACTTTAGCATTAATCTACAATGCAGAACATTTAAAAAAAAAAAACACTGAATTAAAGGTGCATCCAAACTTTTGACTGGTACTGTATATATATATAGCAGTACCTTCTGCTTCCTCTTCTTCTACTTCTTCTTCTTCTTCTTCTTCTTCTTCTTCTTATTATTATTATTATTATATTATTCGGCACTACAACTTATTGCACAGACCAAACTGTAAGTCCTACAGACATGAAACTTGGCAGGCTGGTAGGAAACCGTCCCCACTACTCAGGCAAAAATCAGCCCAATCAGCCTAAATATGGCGTTTTGGCGAAGAAAAACGCGTTTTGCTAAAGCCTCCGTACCCAAGTTTTCACATGTAAAATATTTTTTTTCCCCTCATTCCTTGGTTTAAACCACAAAAGTCATTAGGGGGTGCTATAAATGATACAAACGCGGTAAAGCAAATTTCTCAACTAGACATACTATTTCAAGCTATTCGTCTCATTCCTAATATGATGTCAACATATTATGACTGAGTTCCCTTTTTTATAAAACATGGCTGCCACATGCTTATAAACAGATTGCAAAAATGCAAATTGAAAAAAAATCTGAAACTTGGGTCGTATGTATAAAATTATACTCTAGGCTAGCTGGTCAAATTTCGTGCAAGCACGTCATTAGGGGGCGCTATAAATGATACAAATGCGTTAATGCAAATTTCTCAGCTAGACATACTATTTCAAGCTATTCATCTCATTTCTATTATGATATCAACATATTATGACTGAGGTCTTTTATCGGAATTTGTCTTGTACATTGTTCTAGAATTTTGAAGGCTTTATATGTAATTAGAAGAAAAGATTTAAAGGTTATGATGAAATGATTTTCACAAAACCCTGAGACTACACAAATAAAAACGATGTATCAGTCAACGACAAGATTTCACTGATTTTCGCTATAGGCCTCATTGTCCTAATTGAAGGTCTACAGTTAAAATTCTGTTGACACATGGTTTGGTCCTATGTGCTGAACAGCTCTGCCATTGCTTATTATGTCAGAAACATGATATTGGGCTGTGTCAGGGCTCTTGGCGTGAGGTGCGAGGACCCCGTAATCACCGCTTGCGGCTATATTTATTAAATGAAGTTCAACTGTTACATTTTTTTCCCTTTCAGTCTTGGGCATGAAAATCAGAATGCAGAATTGAGAACAAAATCATCTGATGTTTAAGGACTTTATTCAGTACATACACTGCCTTCATAATTGCCCTGCCAGCATGCACAGGTTTTGAATTCTGGCCACAGATGCTGGGAATCAAACTCATAATCTCTGTAGAATAGGGCAGATAATCTTTTGCTGCACCACCCAAGAGACCAAGTTAAATAGTTTATGTACAGGGAATTGTTTACAATGATGTCTGTGATCATTTCTTACACCACACATACAGTGGATAAAGATGATCATCAATGTGTTGAGGTATTCCTGTACATTCTACTTATACTTGCAGTACAACAGTAGATGAAGAGCACCTCAGCTAAGTACCACAGCCTTAGAGATGAGATGTGTCCAGACCATTCTATTGGTAACTACATCTGCACTGAAGTGTTTTTGTTCCTCATCCTTTAATCTTACATTATTAGTCACTGGTACAATCCAAAGGGTTCTAAACCTCGGAGTAATTCTTTCCTTCCCTTTTGACAGCCTTCTAGCCCATGCCTCATGTCTCATATGCACTTGGTTAATACTGGTGCATCAGCAGGGATTATCTAGAAGTGGCAGATGAGATCAGTCTATTTAATCAATCAGTTAAAGCCATGAAGTCATCGAAATCTTGCTAATGGCAGCTTGACAACTCTAATGGAAAAACCTGCAGTCTTTCTCATAAACTAGTTGTCATAAAATTAAGGTCTATTATAATAATAAGGTCTATTTGTCATAGACCGTGATTCTGCACTTCACTGGATGGTGTATTGAAATATTGTGTACAACTTTTGAAGGACAATTTTAAATGATCTAAATCTGTGCTTTACATATTAATCTCCCAATCTCCCATGAGTAAAAAAGAGAAAACATGATAAAAAAAACTTTTACCATGATTCACTAGCATTTGACAATGGATAAATATAGCAACGTCTTCATAAATAGTTAAACAGTGAGTTTGGCAGTAGCATTAAGAGGCAAGAAAAAACACAGAGAGCAGACTAACAAGTCCAGCATCAGAAGCCCTGCTAGCACAGCAGACCTCAGCACTCAGAACAAGCCCAGAGCTGTGGTAGCTTGTGTGTTGGACAGCGTAGCTCATCCTTGGGTAAGGATTTGAGGAGCATCTTAAGATTTTTACTAGGAGTAGAGAGGATGTTTGTAAGGACATTTCCTAGCTTGTGAGGACTGAAAGAAGATCCAGATTAATAATTTGCAGCCAAAGTTTGATTGTATAAAGATAGTGGATTATTTATGAAGATGCTACATCAATAAATAAAAAAAAACTGTCTTATTCTCTTATGCAAGAGTAGTGTTAGCTCTCTGTACATCAGATTCACCCCTTGACTTCACTTCTGCCTTTGCCATTGCTGCTCTAGAATCCACAACACACCTACAGCTCTCTTAATCAGAGACCTACAAAAGATAGACTACAATCTTTTTAAAAAGGGTCCAGTTGGAACTGCAAAGAGTTATTGGTTTGTTCCTCTGGGAAAATCCTTAAAGAAACGATTTATTACACGGCTTTGTTGAATAATCAATTCTGATTGGTCAGTTATTTCATACTGTCTGTCATGTCTATATAATAGACTGCTGCTGTATATAACAGACAGTTGCTATAGTCGCAGTTCTGATTATAGACTTGAATAGATTTGTGACACCATGTGGCATAAAAACTGTACTTGCTCAGAAAACACCATGAATATATTAATTTGAATAGATTTGGGGATTTGACTGTGAACTATAACACTAGGCTAATCTTAAGAAGGCTACAGAGTTTACGTTGCTATGGATACAATTCCAACCGTAGACTCTAACAGACCTTTTGAGCTGAAGCTAAAATCATTTTTAAATGAATATTTTGTGTCAAACTGATGTTTTTTTTTAGTACATAGCTATGTAATAAGCATGATAATGTTCAGAAAGCTGTTCATTATTGCAAAATGCACCACTTCACGGTGATTCAAGACACTTACACTCTGCATCGGGGTCCTGCATCACTCTTCTGGGGTTTGTTTCACAATAATGACCGACTTTCTGTACATTATCCCTTACATATCCACCAACTGAGTCCAGTGACAAAGTGTTGTAAGTTGAATCCCTTTAGGAAGTTAGAATTTGATACAAAGGCTGACAAGCAGCCTTTTTTGTGACAGAGCTCCCTCTAGCTGAGCTTTAAAAGCTCTGTGCTGAACTATGTAGCATTTCTATTCAAAGAAGCCTTGAATCACCCTTCTTACCAAGCGGTAACTAAAGCTCATCAACATGTATACACATATTTTATGAATAAACCACTAGGATTTTATATGGAATTATCATTATACCCAACAGAGAAATTGATTATATTTCAGAAATGATCCAAACAGGGTCAAGGTCACAGTAAGGTCAAATGTCTGGAAGAGTTTTTCTTCAGTAGCTTCCTTCCAGTTTGAAGTGTAGTTTGAGGGTACTTAAGGCATACTCATTAGTAACAAGAAGGACTAGACATGTTGCTGGCAGAAGAATCCTGTCAGTGCTGTCAAGGCATCAAATTCTGCTTGTTGAAAACACTGAAAAGTTTTTTTTTTTTTTACTTGAGTTTATTAAAAAAAGCAAGCTTTTTTTCATCTTTGTCCACACAAAAAAGCAAAAAAAAAAAAAGTTTTGAAACCACTCACATGAGCATGCCAACCCAGTGATAGTATGCCATATACTGTTATGCCTCATGAGTAACATTAAGAGCATGTGCACTGAGCAGATACGAAGTCAAGAAGTCATAATCTCAGTTCACAGTGAAGTTTGTAGCTCCAGAGCTGTGGATTCAGGGCCAATACAGTGTGTATCACTTTCTCTACACGAGGGTATAATAAAAAAACAAGATAAATTAAATTGAAAATATGTTATCATATAAGAAATTACAGACCACAGAGTAACAGATTGGTCAGCCAGGGTTCGCCAAGTCTGCCAAGTCTAAGTGTAAATTTCTAACCCACCTATGTCTCAAAAACTACTAAACTAAAGCCCACATTTTTTATTTTTTGTCTTTGTGTGCAAAACAAGTTTACTGTCATTTCTGATTTGTATTAGACTTATAAAAGAGAAATGGTTCCATACATTGCAGCTGTACTGTCCGTGCTTATACTTTACATTTAGTTGCCATAGTCTATATTTACAACAATTAATTAGATTTAAATCTGATTATTTGCTTTGCAATGTCTCAGTGGCTACAGACTATTTTGAAATTAGCTCCTCCAAAAAAGCTTTTCCCACCTGCAACCTTATTCCAAAACTAGCCCAGTTTGGTGTAAAACACACAACTCCGAAATAAACAACTCCACCTAGGAGGGTGTTTTCCAAGCGCTTCAATTTTCAGTGACCCAAAATGTCATTTTCATGTGGATGGGATGCCAAAACACAGAAAGAAGCTTATATATTCAAAAAGGGAAACCTGATTACTTGCATGGATTTGATTATAAACTAATCTTGGTCTTCCGAGTATGGCGCAAGGATTCAGGACACAGCAGAAATCAGAGCCGGGGAATGAACGGGAGTGAAACGTGGCATCGTCAGGAGGGCAAAGGAGGTATACAGGGCTGCCCTCCTCTAGGTGGCACTCTGGATAGTCATCTCTGCCAAGAGCAATGTGGGAGGAAAACAGTGAAATGAATGAATGTCATATTACTGAGTTGTGTGCCCCGGGCTCATGTGTGGTTTCCCATAGTGCAGTTGTGTGTGAGTGTGTTGATTAATGTATGTGGGCAGCTGCAGTGTGGGACAGTGGACTGCTCTGTGTACTGACTGGAGCAGACCTGACCGTCACTCGGTTCCCCTCTCAGCACACGGCTTCCGCCGGCCAGCTGGGCCCTAATTACCCACAGACATTCTCACACACACACACACACACACACACACACACACACACTTCATGTGCTGTGTACACTTTTATTGGGAAACAATATTGTTTTCCTTCCCGCCAATTCTACTGTGGATGTGTGGGTGCATGCGTGTGTGTGTGTGTGTGTGTGTGTGTGTGTGTGTGTGCGATTTTGTATTTGTTCTACCCTCCAAGCCTTTGTACGTGATGGACATTTTGCGAGATGGAAAGGGCGTGAAGAGAACGTTTCTTTTTTTCAGCATCAAGGCCAAAGGAAAGAAAGTGTCATGAGCTCAGAAATCGGCATGTTTGAATCTGTCTCCTTAGTGACCTTTCAAGTGCTGTGTTAATACTGGATCCTGGTGTGGACACTGAAGCTCCTTAATAGGCTGCATTACTCTGAGAGGCATACAGAGCCTGAGCCTGAAGTTGAGATATAGCTTCAGACTATTTGCTGTGTATTTGCCTAGACATCATGCCCAGACAAACACACTCAATCCTTAGCGTCTCGGTAGAGCAACATCAAATACATGTGGTGATTTCCGAACTCATTTTAAACTGACGGAGCGCGTTCTTGTGAGATGGATGCCGATGCATTTAGCTGTTCTTCCTCCAGAGCAGATTAGGTAGGCTGAAGATCCCTGCACGTTTGCCTGCTGCAGATAATTTCAGCATTAGTTTAGGCATTTCACAACAGCAAGCTCCACTGGAGGAGAGTAGTCGACTCCGAAACAGTGGTGTGCGCTGATAAATTCTTCACCTCGATCCACGTTCGGTATAAGACCATTGAAGTCTGATATCCATTTTAGGTCTTAAATGGCAACAGGGGAAGATATTGCTCCGAAATAGCAAGGACTGTTATAAAGAATGAAAGGCAAGCAGAAAAATATAGTCACTTTAAAAATGTATACGGCTTCCAGCGTAATGGTGTAAGTAATTTGTTAAGTGCTTATAACTCCCCCTGCTAAAGTTTCCGAGATTTCGCCTGGAGCAAGCACTTAATTAGCATATTAATTTTTCAGAATAGCTTTGAGGAGCAGGTTCTCATTTTTTCCTCATTCGTTTTTTTTTTTTTTTTGTTCCTCAACCTTAATGTGGAAATATTTTTCCTTTCTGCAGACTGTTTATCAAGGCTGAGTGCTCATTGAGATGCAGTGTGTGTCCACTGGATGGAAAGCAGGAGGTGTATCAGCCTAGCCATCTCCTGGGCCCTATAAGGAACTATGAGCAGTTGTCATCCATCTTCATAACTGTACAATAATCGACTCTTGGTTGAAGTATACAGTACATCAGATCATTAAGATAAAGCCATGGAGGAGGTATTGCTACAGTTTGTCAGGCGCGAATATTGGCATTGGGTGGTGTGATATTGAGAAGACAAGCTACGTGAGCTTGTGTGAAAGCACACCTTCAATTTGTTATTGTAACGCTTCTTTTCTGCACAGACATACAAGCTATAGATAAAACCTGCAAGTCATTTTAGAGCTGTCTTACTAGTTTAGAGCTGTAAGCTACGTTCTCATTTCAAGGCATACAAGTGTACCCCTAAGTATGTTACAGGCTGCTTGTAAGAAACACCTTTTTAGTTTTTTTTTCACATAAAGCATGATGTCATGAGTGGCTTCAGCCAATAAAGAATGACTCTTTTAATACACAGCACACTAAAAGCTGATCCGTGTCTGACCCTTGACATTCATTTAGTGTTTTATGTCTGCATGTAATGATTATGTTGTTGTTCTGTGCCCTGGGGTCACAGTAGTGGGCCATAGTGTAGATCTGACATACTAATCAGGTCGGCTGACCCAGCTCCTGTCAATCACTCGACACCAGGATGCTATGGTTACATTCATTTTAGAAGCCTTATTGCATAATTCAGACGTTTGGCTTCCATCTTTCAGCCTTGATAGTTCACATTTCAGTTCATGTTCTTGTATTGGATATTGTGACAGGCACTATAAAAGCTTAACCTACTACTATTATTATTATTATTAATATTATTATTATTATTATTATTATTATTATTATTATTATGTGCATCCACAAAATGAACAAGACACCAACACGAGTCTTCTTGAAACAGATGATCTACTCTAGATGTCAAATGAAAATAAACGTGTAGAAGATGCATAGCTTTTGCTGCTATTATTGGCACTCCTTGTCGAGAGAGGTGTGATTGTGAGAAAGGAGCCAGCAGTCTGTGTGTGATGTAATTAAAAAAAAAAGAAAAAAGCTGACCGTTCTCATTATATACAAATGGCTACTTATACAAACTAGGACCACAAATTAAAATCTTTGTGTCTCAGGGCTAATCTGTAGACTCAGTGCATTGCAAAGAGTGATCTGATATGGTAGCTGCACATTAGTTTGCATATTCACGTGGGTTGTTATAGTAACAGAGCAGGTCTGCATACGCGATGTAGTGCAGGGCAGGTGTAAGACACCTATTTAGCTAGTTGACGTGAGAATGTCAAGCCGTGGTTTTGACTGTTTGGTGCAAGCTCGGAGACTCTCTTTGCTTTCATGCCAGTTTTCATTTAGAAACTTCGTGTTCTCCACAGTGTAGCAGTGTAGCTCAGTGGTTAAGACATTGGACTACTGACCAGAGGGTCGTGAGTTCAAATCCCACCACAGCCAAGCTGACGTTTCTGGGCCCATGTGCCCTCAGCTGCTCCGTTGTGTAAATGTGATAAATGTAAGCCGCTCTGGTTAAGGGCATTTGCCAGATGCCATAAATGTAAACACCAAAAAATTGAAGCTAGATAATAAATCTGGATTCAGGCCACATTTGTAAGTGGATTAAAATTGGGTTGCAGTTTCTTGTTGTTTGCTGCACAGCATTTAGAATGCAGAAGAACACTTTCCTTTCTTTTCCTTTGATTTTTGCGTTCACACAGCAATCAGAATATCCGTGGCACATTTGGACCATGTATTGTTAAGGACTAAGTTGCACTTATAGGCTCTGGAAATGATTTTTATGCACTAAGACACAGTATCTGAAAGTACATTTGGCTATTATGATACAGACATTAATACATGAAAATCAGTAAGTACTGTACATGCATTACATACCTAATGTTTGTATCCTTACAGAAATATAAAGAAATGAAAGTGTATGAGGTTTACACGTACACTTTCATTTCTATTATGAGCAACACCTGTTAGAAGTAATAAGTAAGAAAATAAAAGATGATGAGGTGTGCTGTTATAGGACAATAACCAAAGGCCATTACTACACTGAAGTAGATTATTTTACACATATTATAGTGTTTTATTCCAATTATTTTTTTTTACCGGTTTATGTAAAGGAAAGCTACAGAATGTCCTTTTAATGATGCTGAATTAATATCTTCTTGTAGAAAATTTCAGCATATCAACAATAACACATTTTTAAAAATTCATTAATATGGAGTACAAATACCTGTGTAAGTTATTACCATAGAAATGCTAACAATATTGTCAGTGCTAGAGTGAGCACATTACTGTAAACCCTGCAGCTGTAACTAAGGGGTTATAGAAAATTAATCAACACCTTCTGACAAATTGAACTCGAGCATTCAACAGCACCATGGTATAACTTATCACCTTATTAGTGCTCTTATGAGTTGTTGAAGCATTTAACTTTTTTTAGTGCATTTGTCTTTAAGCCACTTTAGTCATGTATTAGAATAACTCTACAGATGAGGTTTTTAAAAGGCTAACATTTACATCCTTAGCCAGAATGAATGGAGATAATTGGACACCTGTCTGACACTTGAGTTTTAACTGCCTTGGGCTGAGCTAAGTGCTTTCTAAAGAATCTTCCATTCAGGAAGCCAGAGACTCATTTACGTGTACAAGGGGCCAAGAAAAGGCCCTTTTAACCTGTTCCCTGGCAGCCTGCATCTCCCGTGCTTATGGCTATACTTGCTATACACTAGTTCCAGACCTGTTTGGCCTGTCGCCTATCATTCGCGCTAAGCTTCTTTTCTTTTATCACATACTCAGTGTAATAGTATTGCGGTTATAAATTAGCATTCTATAAATACCCAGCATAATGAGGATTGGAACTGTTCCCTCTGCTTGTTTTTACCCTTATGCACTACAACACATTTCTTGCATTTGATTATTTCATTATTATTTCATGATCAGGTAACGGCAAACCTGCAGCTCATGAATAAGCTCCTGTTTGCACACCTTAGAGATGGGTAAAGATAAGACGCAATTACGGTGGATAAAATAAAGCTGCATAGTTGGAGGAATGGCACAGATAGAAGGCTGATATAGAGAGGGGGGCAGGAGGGAAGGGTGCCAACGTAGCATGCAAATCCAGCGGTTTAGCCATTGTTACTAATCAGTTAATCTGAGCTCTCGGTTAGGCGGCCACCTCGCCTGTCAATCAGGGTTAGCTGCAGCCGAGGAGGCACCGGCCTGTTTGGCCTAGCACAGTCCAATGTCACCATTAAAATTCCACATTTCAAAAATATGTACAAATGGAAGCTCGGCGGGAGAAATTTAGAGAGTGGCGAAATAGAAACTGGCAAGTGAAGTAGATGCTGTCAGTCAAACAAGTGACACAGGGACAAAACAAAATGCAGTCTGAAATCTCAGCATGGTAGTCAGTGTTCCTGACTGCCGTCTTTTCTATGCCTGGTCACCCGTAGTGTGTGATTCAAGCGAAGGTACAAGAAGCCGGCAATCAGCAGTTGAATGTGTGATTTGAGATGATGAAGAGGCCTTGGAGGGAGATGGGGGGGTGTGAGGGAGGAGGATGGAGTGGAGGCTCATTATCTCACTCTAATCAGGGGACATCAAGCCAGGAAAATGGCGGATAGAGAGGACTCTGATTAAAAAAAGCCTCCACGTCAGATCACAAGAGCATCTCTTGTCTCAGGCTTATGGGCTTATTTTAGGGAAAGGACCAATGTTAGTCAACCGCAATCAGTACTGAGAGGCCGCAATGGAGTTAATCAGGAAAACAGAGTAAACATAAATATAACAGTGCATGCCTCTTTAACGCTTGTTTAGCTGAAGAGAGAAGATGGAGAGGCAGCACTCTACATAACGCTCATCAGGTGTTTAGATGAGAACAGGACTTCTGTTCTTTGTTAAACTCTAAGTAACCTTCATCCTGTCATCTGTCAAACTACTCTTTCCTTCCCCTCCTCATGCTCTCTCTTTTGTGTCTCATTCTCTCTCTCTCTCTCTCTCTCTCTCTCTCTCTCTGTCTGTCTGTGCTGGTGTATAACTTGATTTGGTGTGTCTTCATCCCAGCGATTGTCCTGCGCTCTGATAAGGATCCATGTTTTCAGGGCGGGTTTGGCGGCAGCGCATCTAATGAAAGATCTTAATTAGATCTATTTGTGCCCAAAGGAGAGGAGATGCAATATTAAATTGTCACTCGTATCACATTCCTTCAATTTGGGCTGTAGGATATGTCTCGATTCATTTTATTGTGGCTCAGATAAATAAACTTTGCTGTCACTTTGTACCGTCTACCTCTCCACTTCTGTTATGCACTCTGGAGCATGGTGCATGGCCCACTAGGAGACTGAAGAACACAAAAACATACTTCCTGTTGTGTAGAATCTTTTAAAAAAGGTCTTTTATGTTTGCCAAATCTAATCATAATTGGTGGATATTTTCCTTATTGTATGTCAAATAGTATTTAGTCCATTTCATTTGAACCACCTGGGCGTGGTTTTTGTAGGCAGGTGAGAACAACAGCAATCACCCCGACCAAAGCAACCACTTGCAGACCATCTGAGTGAGGTTATCTCGATCCGGATCAAGGTGAACCCTAGCACTGTTCAGTTGCAGTCTGAAAGCGATCCAGCTGCAGGAACTGAACGAAATACGATGTATACTTTGGGTTGTGGGCAGCATTTGTTTGTAGACACAAGCTGATAAAGTGACTTACATCTCTGCGCAAACTGAGCAGAGACAGAGACAGAGTTGTGGCGCTGCAGAAAATCCTCTGTGTTCTAGATATTTGGACAGATGAAAAAAAGAGAGAAAATAACCGCTGGATGTGATACACAAAATGTTTTATGCTAGTTGTTTATATAATTATCTGTTTCAGTCATTTGTTTATTGCCGGCTCTGTTCTCCGTGCTTGAAATCATAAAAATGATTTTTTATGATTTCTATTCATAGCCGAGGTTTTGTTTGCCTCTTTCCATCACTTTATTTCTGAGAGTGGTTGACACTGTTGGTGTTGTATAAAACCAACTCAATTAGCAACCAAACCAAAAAGATAAATTTCTTTCTGTTTCGTACTCTGCAAATGTATTAATAATTGTGAAAACACATGAAAGCCTATGTAAAAGGAGACCGCCTCTTACTCCTACTTATTAACCCCCCCCGTCCCTCTCGCTCTCTCTCTCTCTCTCTCTCTCTCTCTCTCTCTTTCTCCCTCTCTCTCTCTCTTTCTCCCTCTCTCTCTCTCTCCCTCTCTCTCTCAGCTGCTGATCATGCAGCATTGTTGAGAAAATGCCCAGAGGTGAATGCTAATTACTTGCCTATGCCACATGACTTTGTTAGGTACATTAAATAATAAAAGTGGACGTGCAGAAACCCTGTTGTTCTTTTCTTTGTAATGAGAACGCAGCCACTCGGCCAGCTGCTTTCTCAAGAAACCCTTGTCTCAACTACCACTTGTCACAGCTAACGTTTGAACCTCAACCCAGCTGTAGGGTCAGGATCTCCAGTACCAGGCTCTGACAGATTTAAAGATGGAGCCTGGTTGCATTATAATTTGGTGTGTTTGAACAAAGTGCCTTTGTTCAAGTTAGTGCAGTTATTTTCCACTGGGTTTCCTTAAGTTCTTTACCCATAAATAACCCTTAAATGTTTACACTGGATCTGGTGTAACTGATATGACCTCATTACAACCTTCTACTGTTTCTTTTTCAAAGTTAGGCCCCTGCTTCCTTCATATATCGCCTAATCTTTGTGATTTGAACAAATGATCAAGGGCAGGAGACTGTTAAAAATGTGCATAAAAATGTTAGACAAGTAATTTGTAGCACCGTCTGTATTTTATAAGGAACAGTGGTGTTTCAAAGTTTGTGAACCCTTTGTCTATATTTCTGCATTCTGACCTAAAACGTCATCAAGTTCTAAAAGTAGATAAAAAGAACCAACAAACAAATGAGACAAACTTATTAGACTTGGTCATTTATTTATTGAGGAAGTCTGTAGTAGTAGTAGAAGTGTGTAGTAGTAGTTTGTAGAAGAATCAGTGTTAGCTATGAGTAAAGTTTCACTAACGACTCAAAGTACACACAAAGAGAAAAGTATTTAAGGGTTAACAATCTCTGCGTTTATCCATTCACTCATTCATCTTCAGTAATCGCTTTGTTTTAGCTAGCTAGCTAGCTAGCTAGATAGATAGATAGATAGATAGATAGATAGAACTTTATTAATCCCGAAATTGCAGTATTACAGTGGGAAGACATATATTTGCACATACACTCATATATATTAGACAGACATAAGAATAGACATGAATTAAAAATGAGATATACATGAATAAAAATTAAAGTATATCTATTAGCTATGTTTACATAAGCTAATATCTATATTAACATAAGCGTAAGACAGGTTAGTTGTATTTACATGAGTGCAGGTATTACACTAAGTGGAATGAGGTAGATTAATACCATATGAGTATAAACCTAACCAGGAGTTGCAGCAGTATTTATAGTGTAAAGTGCACAGTGAAAGTGTCATTGAAATAGTGGAATATGATATATATTAACTTAGCTTTTTGTAGTAAAGAAGAAATGATGAGTCGTATTATGTGTCAGAAATCATAAAATCAGTGAAGCAGACGTAAGTACATTTTAACACAATTTCACATCAACAGGATGTTAACAGTACAATATCAGTAGACAATGAATATAAATGATCATGTTGTTGTTGTTGCTAAATTATCAGTCCAGTATGAGTTAACAATCAGAGTTTAACTGTTGTAGTCTGTTTAAGTTGTGTGGGCTGCTTCCTGTCACACACCTGCATCATACTTCCTTAAATAATATTACACAACAACAGAATTTCTATTACACTGTATGAAATAGTCACCAGCCACTATATTAGAAACACCTGTCCACTCAGTCAGTCATATGGCAGCAGCACAATGCATAAGGACATGCAGATACCGGTCACAAGCATTAAAAAAACTGTGATCTCAGTGACTTTGACCATGGGTGCTGAAGCCAGACAGGCTGATTTTGAGTATTTCAGGAACAGCAGACCTCCTGGAAGATAGATCACACAGAGTGGTGAAACATCTGGTCATGAGAGAGGTCAGAAAAGAATGGCTTCAGACTGGTTTGAGCTGACAGGAAGGCTGCAGTAACTTAATCGCTCATTACAGCCGTGGTGAGCAGAAAAGCATCTCAGAATGCTTGAACCTTATGGTGAATGGGCTGAAGACACATCCGGTTCCTCTGCTTCTCTCAGTCAGGACCAGGAATCTGAGGGTACGGTGGGCTCAAACTCACCGGAGCTAGACAGTTGAAGATTGGAAAAAGTCCAGGTGACAGTGGAGATAAATATGTAATGATGGTGCACTACAAGCCTTAAATACTTATAAATACTTGCAAATGATAGATGATGCAGTTGTTTAATATACAACAACAAATTTATCACTAGTTGTACTGAATTTAACTAATCCAATGAATCATGGAAAATTAGTGGTATTGATTCAGTGGATCTCATTTTTTCCCCCTATAAATTTGTGTGCACTCCTCTCAGCCTTTTCAGCATCCAGCAGTGCGTCTCTCTCTCTCTCTCTCTCTCTCTCTCTCTCTCTCTCGACGGCTCTCTGGCAGCTGCCACTCTGACAGGAGGAAAGGCACGGAATGTTTTCGAGGCATGCCGAGGCGCATCAGGCATTGCTCGGGGAAGATGACAGGGCTGAAACAGCGTCAGCAGCACTCAACTGAGAGCAACACACTCTGCCTCTCTGCATAAATCTATACATATCTCTAAGCAGTGCTTATTCTCTATCACCTCTAGTGTAGCACCATTCTAATATATCAGCCCAGTGCCAGGTGTACTCTTTTTTTTCTTATTCATAGATGTTCTTTGCTGAATTTTTATGGCCCCAAGATAGTGGCAGTTTTAAAATCTTCTCTCAACTCCATGCTGTCACTCCGTGTCCTCACTCCATGTCCTTTCACTAGCTCATAGACCAGGTCTGCCCTTCTACAATATATAGTCACAGCTGGGTAAACCCACTTTTGTGGGCTGGCAGACTGTTTTCACATTTGCACATATAAAGAGTTGTAAATGGAGGCTCGGGATATGAGGATGTACGAGTGCTCTTTGTCTTGTTTGGCCATGGCTGTATGGGATGGTCTGTTTCTTGTAGTTCCCACCCCCTCTCTCAGTCTAGCACCTTTAAGGAAGTGCTTAGCAGGAGATAATGTCAAGTTAGATTGGTCCGTTATAGCTATCACCCTGTATTCGGACCCAGGAGCTGACTGACAGGGCATGCTGTCCTGACCTGGTGAGTCAGCAAGCATCCCTGCCTGTCAGCATGGCATCTCAGAAAGGCTACATCGCTGACTGGCTTGCTTTCATCGTGCTGCTCATAATCTTGGCCAGCAGTCTGAATGCAAATGTGCAAGCAGCGAGCAGCAGCAGGATTGCATGCTCGCGAGGCAGAGCTGCAGCCTGGTCCCCAGGGAGCATCGCTAGAACCGGAGAGGAAAGAACGACGCGCACAGGCCTGCTGTTGTCTTGTCACCGTGAAGAGAAATGGACAGAGTAATTGCGTTGTTCCTGGGCTTGAGGAATCCCATCAGCCACGAGCCGGTGCTGTCAGAGGACATAAAGACAGCACTAAAAACGCAGCTCTTCCCCCCTGACACGTCGTGCAGCCTGGGTCTCTGCAAAACGACAGGGGGAAAGACAGATGGATTAGCCATGGAGGGCTGCAGATGAGAGTAAAAAACATAGTGAAAGATGTTGGGGTGGCGGACAGCCAAGGCAAGGACACCGGGTGTGTATTTCAGTTGCCAGAGATGGATAAGAGTTTGTGTTTATAAATGGCTCTATACTTCTCAACCGGTTTTGTTTTCAACATTTGTGTTTTTACCGTGGCCTCACCGCTAACCAGTGCTGCAGATATCAGTGCTTCAGGGCTGACCAGGCAGAAGGCAGGCTATAGTGCATTTATTTAAACTTCAAATGGAGCCATGTGATTGCCAATGTTCTTTGCCCAGTGTGAGAGGTGAGCCATGTGATCTCAATACACAAATACTCAACACAATTAAGCATACTGCGGGAGAAGTCGTGCCCCCCTGCGCCATACATCTCGCCAGCAGAGTGGGTTAATTGTGTTTTGAAAAATGTTCCTGTTGTTTAACCGAGACATCGGTAACCACACATTTTCTTTGTATTGTTCATGCTGTACTTTCAAGAATCAATATGTTTTAACACCTGTTTTTTTTCATCACCATTAGCTTGTCTTTGAAGCTCCATCAAACCACTTCATTGCTCCTCTGGCGCTTTTTAACGGTTGCTTTCGCTGATACAAAAAAGTGTCCATGCCAGTAAGGTGTTCTTTTCACAACAGTAACATTCACAGCTCAGGTGTACAATAAAAAAGTGTTAAGTCTGGATGTAATACTTCAAAAAAAATATAGCAGGAAAGATGTTAGCCAGGCCCTGTGCACATTTCACCCTCGGCCAATCACACACCATGCCACCTCGGCATACTCCCAGTGGAGGACAACAGAAGCGGTCCTTTCTGAAGTCTTTTTTTGGGGGGCTCTGAGTGTCCTCCAGCTCTCTTTGTTGTCTGTTTTTGAAGTCTGCACTAAAATGCTTTCACATGGGGCTTAATCTCTTGTCCTCTCTTCTTTTCCAGATGGTCACAAGAACAAAGAAAATATTTGTAGGCGGATTATCAGCTAACACAGTAGTCGAAGATGTGAAGCAGTATTTCGAACAGTTTGGCAAGGTAAGATCCTGTGTTTGCTGATTGCGAAACTGCTCCTTTCATCGCAAAGTTTTGTGCTTGAAAACCCTGTGTCCCTGAACATTTGTTGTCAACCTTTGATTTTAGCTTCAGCTTCTATATAAAGTCTAGAAAGTGGTTGGTCCAGATGTGAGAGATCACACATTCAGCTGTCAGACTCATAACTTCAATACACAACACGGAACACACGGGATTGCGGTTTCTTTCATTTAAGAGCAGCAAATGTACTCAGTTCCCCTCTTTTTAATCAGCTGTGTTAGATGGATTAAGCAGATGTTTCATGAACACTTCTGTGCTGTTAAACTTGTTTTGTTTTTGATTTCCGTTGCTGATCAGGTCACAAGGCTATAGTTACAGTCTTAGCTGAAGTGCGTCTGTTATTGAAGGCCGTGTCTCACTGTCTGCCAGACTGAGTAGGTAATTTATTGGAATGGACTGGCTGATTCCTGGGTAAATGGGTGTCACGTTAACGTTGCTGTTTGTTGTTAAGTTGGAGAAAGATGTCTTGGTTAATGAACTGTCTCCTCAATTAAACTAGGAGTAAAGTAATCTTGCAAAGAGAAATGTCTTTGGTGTAGGAAAAAAAAGTTAGAAATGTGGTAATTGAAATCCTTGGGTATCTGTGGTAGTTGTCTGGGATAGGTGTGTGTGGGTGTGTGTATGGGGTGTGTGGGGGGAAGCTGTCTGGGTTCTCTGAATTAGTTCTCAGAGATGAGAAGGCTGCAGCAATCCCTTGATGACTCTGCACGTCTGCCTACACAAAGATTTGCCATACTGGTGTAGGATAAGCTGATACTGTGTGTGTGTGTGTGTGTGTGTGTGTGTGTGAGAGAGAGAGAGAGAGAGAGAGAGAG
>JAOVVH010000059.1:16900944-16914599 GCA_028566435.1 Scorpiodoras heckelii | reverse complement strand
TGTGTGTGTGTGTGTGTGTGTGTGTGTGAGAGAGAGAGAGAGAGAGAGAGAGAGAGAGAGAGAGAGAGAGAGAGTATGCCAAGAGTGTAGACTAATTAATAGTGCCTTTGCAGGTAAAGAGAGAGAGATCCCTGGGAGGACAGCAGGTGGCCTGGGGCAGGAAGGTCACAGAATCTGTCTCTTTGGATGCTGTGCTCTTCCTGAACCCTTTTTTTGCTCCATGACAGCTTACACACACACACACACACACACACACACACAGACACACGGCTCTTTAAGAATCACTAGGAGGTCTAAGTCACATTATATTCACACCTCTACAGATCCATAAAAATCCTTGCGTGTAGGTGTTTGGAGCTGAAACTGCGTCATTGTTGCGTTCCATCTCTTTGTGCTAATGAAATCGATTGTTTAAACTTCCACCATTAATTCACAACATGATTCACAACATTTTAGCTAGTTTCTCCACTTCAGCCTTGTGTTTAAGCTCCTAGGCTATGAGATTTGCTCCACCCCAGGTGTAACAGTGCTGCTCAGCTCCCCTTTTCACCAAAAGACGATTCACAATAATTTTAACAGAGATATGGGTTTTTATTCGAAGAGAGATGGAAGAAGTGTCAGACTTTTATCATAGGCTTGCACAGAGCTCTAAAAATGATACCTGTTCCCTCAAAAATCATCAAAATAGTGACATTCAGATTAAACTAGATGTACTGCATTACACAGTGTAGTAAAGTGAGATAAAGTGCTAGAATGACGTGAAATAAGCATACCGATGTCAAAATTGTAGCTTAAGCAGTTCCTGATATTGAAATGAGAGCTGCAGCACCACCTATGGATGAAATTTCATAAAATTTGGGCACTTGCACTTCACGGGTGCTAGAACGAAGGGCATCTCACACCTATGGACAAATGAACAAAAAATGGAAGAAGAAGAAGAAAAAACCTTTATGACTGTCATCATGTTTGATTCCTAAAGGGATACCCTTTCTGAATGTTTCTTTGGACAGTTAATGGTTCTCTCATCTCCTTATATCATTAATATGTCATTATTTATGTTAATTATATTAACATTCATTACATATATTCATCATGTTATCAGTTAGAAACTGCATGACCATCTGTGACATGACCATTTTGCAAAAAAGCCTGCTTATTCCGTGTCTAATTAGATTAGATGGATTATAGTCAGTCACAGGTTTATTGTAATCAGCTTGGACCACGTCTGTAAACAAAGTGCATTTATTTGTCTAAGCTGAAACCACTCTTCATCACTGCCATCTCCCTCCAGCTCCAGCTCCTTCTCCTGTTTGTCCTGTTTTCTTTCTGTTTGCTCTGGACTTCTCTGTCCTTCTGTAGCTTAGCTTTGGTTTCATTTAGGCCTGAGAGTTTTTCCAAGTCAGTGCCCAGATACAATTGGTTCTTTATGCTTCCTGTGTCCTCATTCCCATATCCTGAACCAGAGCTGCTGTTGTACCAGAGGGAACTTTTAACCTCTTCTGACCTGGAGTGAAAACACAGATATGAGAGAGACCTGAGTGAAAATTAGCATGTGAGTGGTACCAAGGTGAAATTACCATCAATTATAAAACTGGAATTAGAAAGATGTATAAGACTATCATTTTTGCCCCATGTTTGATTATGGGCATTATTATGTCTGCTCATCAGCTAATCTGTCAAAGGTCATGGCAAAGGTTTTTGTACCTTGTGTAGGAATTAAAAGTTTAGTAAAGCGTGTAAAGTCCTGAGGGTGATTTTCCCAGTTAAGGTGTAGCTTATGTCCCACTGATAGATATTAGAAATATGTATGTAAAGATAAGCTAGCAGACATTGTAAACATGGGTAGTGTCCTGAACAGTGATGTGTACATATTTTAGATTATAACTTAAAGCAATTAAAGCCTCCCTAAACTCCATTTCCAGAAAAGTGCAGAATAAATGCAATAAAAACTGAAATCTATAATTTGTTAAGTCACTTGAACCTTTATTTAACAGACAAAAACATAAAGAAAAGATTTTCAGTGTTTTCATTGACGAACTTCGAAATTGATGGCTGTAATACACTCAAAAAAGTTCGGAAAGGCTTAATCTTTGCGAGCAAGGATGGGTCATGGTTCACCACTTTGTGCCAAACTTTGTGAGAGAATTGTCAGTCATTACAATGTCAGTCAAATACAATGTTTCTCAGTCCAAGATTGCAAACAGTTTAGGTCTTTCACCATCTACAGTTCATAATATCATGAAAAGGTTCAGGCAGTCAGGGGAAATCTCAGTGTGTAAAGGCCGAGGATGGAAACTGCTGCTGAATGTGTGTGACCATCGAGCCCTCATGTGGTATTGTTTGAGAAACTGTCATGCTACTGTGATGGACATAGCCACATGGGGTTAGGAGTACTTTGGAAAATAATTGTCACTTAACACAGTCTGCCACTGTATCAAGAAATGCAACCTGAAACTGTATTATGCAAAGAGGAAGCCATATGTTATTTTTTTAAAATTCTGCACAAAAATGCCGGTGAGTTCTCTGGGCTCAAAGTTATCCGAGATGGACTGAAAGACAGTGGAAATGTGTTCTGTGGTCATACGCGTCCACATTTCAACTTGTTTTTGGAAAAATTGGACATTGGATTTTATATGTCAAGATGAAAAAGTGTCATGGAGGTGCATCAGTGCCCACGACATGGGTCATCTGCATATATATGACGTTACCATTGATGCAGAGTCTTATATTGGTATTTTAGAGAAACATATGCTGCCGTCAAGATGACATCTTTTCTCAGAAACTCCATGTGTATTTCAGCAGGACAGTGCCAGGCCTCATTCTGCTCGAGTTACAACAGTGTGGCTTGACTGTCCTGCCTGCAGTCCAGATGTGTCTCCTATTGAAAATGTATGAAGTATCATGATGAGGAGAATCAGACAACAGCGACCACAGACTGTAGAGCAGCTCAAGTTTTGTATACAGCAAGAATGGTCAACAATTCCACTTGCAAAACTGCAACAATTAATATCTTCAGTTCCCAAATGATTAAAAAGTATAATTTAAAAATGGTGATGTGACCCAGTGGTAAACATGCCTCTGTCCCAGCTTTATTTGAGTGTGTTGCAGACATTAGTTTTTAAATTTGTTTATATTTAACAAATAGAATTAAGTTCATCATTAAAAACACTGAAAATCTTTTCTTTGTCCTTTTGTCTGTTAAATAAAGGTTCAAGTGAATTGACAAATGACAGATTTCAGTTTTTATTGCATTTCAAGAAAGTGTTTTTTCTGGAAATGGGGATTGTTATCAGTGAAATACTTATTTTTGCATTCATGTGTACAGAAATAATTTTGGACACGACATTCTGAAACATGAGTCATCCATTGTGGTTTATTAAAAATGTACATTGTAGTCCCACTTATCCTACCCGAACACATTCACCCCATGAAATAATTAAATATTCCAGCAGAAAGTTGCCTCATCCAAAGTTCCTGAAGATCATTAGAAGAAGACACATAAGCTCGCATTTTTCCCCTTATATTGTGATATTGGCTGACAAGGTTACTTTGGAACTGAAACCCTGTGACCCAAATTATAGATTATAGATTTATAATAATAAATTGTTAATTTGAAACAAACATTTGTTCAGTAAATCAGTGGAATGTTCTTAATTTCAGTGTGCCGTTAGCGTGGATATTGGACATTTTATTCCTATTTGTGTGTTGGTTAATAGATATACCACTGTCTCATATAGAAATACACATGGGGGACAAATTAAAGGAAAAATACAGTGGCTCTGTCATGCTTTAGGGGCTGTTTGTTTATTTTGCTGGCATGGTTTGCCTCCACAAATCAATACGACATACTTCTGACTGATCACTTTTATCCTATAATGAAACTTCTGTCCTGATGGACATGGTCGCTTCTAGGATGACATCCACAGGGCATAAGGGTTTACTGCATGGTTCAGTGAAAAAGAAATGATGTAAATCATATGCTATGGCTTTCATAGTCATCAGATCTCAACCCAGTTGAACACCTATGAACAGTGTTCATTATTCCAGATCAGTTCCAGAGATTTGAGTTCTGGTGTCCAGTACCTTATTATGGTTAATCCTTTAATTTGTATGTATATATAACATCCAGCATTATTTGGGATGTCCCCAAAGTCTCCATACATAGAAAAAATGAGCAAACTCATATTATATTTTATATTTTATTATATTTTATATTTTTAATATGTAAGAGGTGGCCAACACAGAGAGAAGATTTTGTAAATATTCTGTAAAACTTTGTAATAAATATTTTGTAATTGAAGGTACATTTACCTACAGTTTCCCATTTTCCCAATATATGGCAACCTTTGGGACACCCTGTATAATATTGATCATGAGACTCTTGTGGGTTCAGTGCTGTTGACTGCTCAAAAAGTTTCATTTTTAACAGCTTCAAGGGCAAACAGGCTCTTCAGTCATGGAACCACATTTGAAGCATTGTGATTTTGTTTTATTTATCTTTTATTTATCAAATAAAAATGTATGTATTTCTCAGCCCACACTGTAAATAAGGTGAATGGAAGCATTTGCTGATGAGTCTGTATATGGGCAGTGTGCTGATCTCTCTGTAACGCCATATGTTTCTGTCTCAGTTTGTAAAAACATGTGGCGAAGGGTGCGCTGTCCATAATGAATGACAGTGTTCAAAGAGCTCAATGTTAATTTAACATACCTGGTGAACCACTAACATTTAATAACAAGGTTTCTATTCACCTCAGGCGCAGGTAATAAAAACCGTGCTCCGCTCTGTTAGCACCTAGCACGAGGCTTCTTGCATCAGTGGGCACTTAAAGTCTCATTTGATAAGCTCATTTAATGGGGGTGTTTATGGATTCGCTATTTGGACTGTAGCTCCGAGGCTGTGTCACTGTATACACACTGAGGCACAGAGTGAAATCATGGTAGAGCTTCAGTGGCCGGAGTCTTGCTGGCAATCATCCAGAGACATCCTTAACGATGAATCAGTGTAATCCAGCCAAGCACCGGGACAACATAAACACTCGTAAAAAGTGTCTGGCAACAGTTTGCAAACATGCTTAAGGTGTAACGTAATATCGTATATGACTTCTTATAATGATATCGTTCTTTAAATCATTAATTACCCCTTGGACTTTAAATGTAGATTTTCACTCAACAAACCATATAGACACTATATCAAGAAAGTATTCGCACGTCTGCCTTCACACACATATGATCTTGAGTGATATCCCATTCTTAATCCATATAGTTTAATATGATGTCGGCCCACCCTTTGCAGCTATAACAGCTTCAACTCTTCTGGGAGGCTTTCCACAAGGTTTAGGAGTGTGTTTATGGGAATTTTTGACCATTCTTCCAGAAGCGTATTTGTGAGATCAGACACTGATGGTCTCTACGCTAATTCATCCCAAAGGTGTTCTATTGGGTTGAGGTCTGGACTCTGTGCAGGCCAGTCGAGTTCTTCCACACCAAACTCACTCATCCATGTCTTTATGGACCTTGTTTTGTGCACTGGTGTGCAGTCATGTTGAAACAGGAAGGGGCCATCCCCAAACTGTTCCCACAAAGTTGGGAGTATGAAATTCTCCAAAATCTCTTGGTATGCTGAAGCAGTAAGAGTTCTTTTGACTGAAACAAAGGGGCTGAGCCCAACTCCTGAAAAACAACCCCACACCATCCCCCTCCACCAAACTTTACACTCGGCACAATGCAGTCAGAGAAGTACCGTTCTCCTGGCAACCACCAAACCCAGACTCATCTGTCAGATTGCCAGACGGAGAAGTATGATTTGTCACTCCAGAGAAAAAGTCTTAACTGCTCTAGAGTCCGGTGTTGGCCTGCTTTCCCCCAAGTGCATCCGACGCTTTGCATTGCGCTTGGTGATGTAAGGATTGCATGCAGCTGCTCGGCCATGGAAACCCATTGTAGCTTTCTACGCACTGTTCTTGAGCTAATCTGAAGGCCACATGAAGTTTGGAGGTCTGTGGCGATTGACTGCAGAAAGTTGGCGACCTCTGCACACTATGTGCCTCAGCATCCTCTGACCCGCTCTGTCATGCTATGTGGCCTACCACTTCATGGCTGAGTTGCTGTCATTCCCAATCACTTCCACTTTGTTATAATACCGCTGACAGTTTACCTGTGGAATATTTAGTGGTGAGGAAATTTCACAACTGGACTTGTTGCACAGATGGCATCCTATCACAGTACCACTCTAGAATTCACTGAGCTCCTGAGAGCGACAGATTCTTTCACACGTTTGTAGAAGCAGTCTTGATTTTATACACCTGTGGCCATGGAAGTGATTGGAACACCTGAATTCAATGATTTGGATTGGCAAGTGAATACCTTTGGTAATATAGTGTATATATAAGATCTTGTTCTTGTGTTTTATAGTTCAAATTCAGTGATGGAACTGTGAACTTGTGTATGTGGATCAGCAGGTTTATCCCGGAGCCCTGCAGCCACATACAGGACTGTGTGTTTCTGTTTGCAGTGAGCAGGTTAGCAGTAATTCCCAGACGAGCTTTTGTGAAGCCTGTAGCGCTTAAATGTTCTCCACACATCAGTGGCTTCACACAAGCGGGAACGGGCTAACAAAAGGGAGAAAATCTTTAAGATGGAGGAAATACTCAATCACAAACCTGGTGCTCTCCAGTGCCCTCTGGAGAGTAGGAGGGAAACAAATGAGGAGTTAGCGAGGGATGAAAAGAGTAGGAGTGGAAAAGCACCGACACCCCCCCACCACCACCTTCTGTCTGCTGGATTAGTTCTGAGATGATGCTTTCTCCCCGCCTCTCGCTCTCTTGCTCCCTCCACCCTGCGCCGAGCCCACAACTGTGTTTGTTTCACTACAGACTCTTTAACAAGCTCTCAAAATGTTTTTCATAGCGCCTGTGCCAACCAGTGAAACCAAATCTTCTTGTGAAGATTGAAAACACAATTGATTTTGGTACAGGCTCAGGCTGCCAGCCCACAGCTCCCTTATTCGCTTGCCCCCTCCATGAGCAGTGTCACTGATCTTCCAGAGCTCAAGATTGAGCTCTTGTCTGTCCCCCTTTTTTTCCCACTAGGTCGGATTCTGTAGGACTTGGTATCCATCTCTTACCTCTGTACACCTAACATTCTAACCTGTACGGCTCGAATTAGCTTCCTCGGTTTGCCGACTTTTCTCTCTATTGTTCTGAGGCGATTAAAATAAAATATAAAATAAAACATAATTGTTTTTGATAGCTGTTTCTTAATGCACAGAAGGGTAATATTTTATTTAAACAGACTCGAGCACAAGGGAGCAGCCCAGACTGTCATCTTAACTGTTGGTCTGTGTGTGTGTGTGTGTGTTGGAAGGAGCTATGAGAAAAAAACACAGAAGCCCTCTCTGCCCCCAAAAGATTTCCCCTCAGCTCCAGGGGCTGCTGCAAAGCTTTAAAGGCAGCAGAATCAGTCGCGGTTATGGGCTCTAAAACTCCAGGAATGAAAGTGAACCGAGCATGCTGTTTGGGGAAAAAGAGACAAATGATTTAATATTCTCCCTGACCTTTGTTTGCTCTGAGTATTGGCAATGTTTCTGAGAGTCAAGG
This sequence comes from Scorpiodoras heckelii, assembly GCA_028566435.1. Classification (NCBI taxonomy): domain Eukaryota; kingdom Metazoa; phylum Chordata; class Actinopteri; order Siluriformes; family Doradidae; genus Scorpiodoras; species Scorpiodoras heckelii. Next base: position 16,907,001 of record JAOVVH010000059.1, on the reverse strand, counting down.
GGGGGACACGATTTTTAAAACGCCCACTTGAGGATAGGAAGTTAAACGGCTTCTTGGCAGCGATTTCCATTTTAATTCTATCTGCTGTGCTTTTTCTTCCTACCCCTTTCCTTTCTGAACGGCTCTAATTCTGAAGCTTGTAGTGCACACCCTGTAATACTGACCATTTGTAACCCTCCTTCAGTTGGTAGCTTACTGTTTAAGAGCCTTTTATTTATCAGAAGGCATGGCTTTTATTAAAATAAAGGATGGGTATTTGTGGTATAGAGGCACTTATATTCACAGCTGCTCTTTTTTTTTTTTTTACATCATTATTAAACATTTACACAGTACATTTCCTGCAGTTCTGTTACATTAGATTGTGTTTTTTTTCTGGCTTTGATGCTTTTGTGCTTTGTTCTCTGAAAGCTAATAAGCAATACGGTAGAAATCTGTGTGATAATCAGAAGAAAGATCCACTTTTTTTCAAATGGATCTGGTTTTGATTAAAAAGCTTTTCGACATTCCTGTAAGTTAATCTAACCTGCTAATCTCTCTCTTTACCAATTGCTTTTTCTTCAAAGCGCTTGAGCACTAAGCTGATTTCATGAACAATAGAGCTGAACTCTCTTTTCAATGCTACATATTGTGTATGTGAACTGATTTCTGCCTGGTTCACGAATGACCTGATTTAGTTTCAGAATGGAGCTGAAACTTAAAATAACTTAATGAGACATATATTGAGATTTGGTATTTGGTAGGGTTTTGAATACTACATTTCTCATCAGTGATTGTCCGGTTTCTATCTGTACCGAAACTCTGTTGGGAAAGTTAGATGTTTTTCGTCTACGGCAATGAAACTACAGTACAAACAATATTCAGGGGTGGACATTTCATTGGCACAGGACTATACACCTGGGCTGTCACGTTTTCTTCATTTGATGTTCATGTTTAAACATAACATGCTAATGCTTAGTTGATATTTTTCATGGTGGCATGATGCTCTGTAATGCTGTAACTTTAGCACACATCAGTGGTTCCTGATTTTTGGTGTTACAGCCACAAAAAAAAAGAATAAAAATAACATTGTGATGGTCACACACCTTGCGTTTAATACATGTGAAAAAAAGAAAAACACTGTCTAGACTTGAACGGTGTCTTGTAAGTGCAATGCAAAAAGAGAACAACAGGTTCATTCATGCTACATTAAATTCAGTCAGAGTTACTGCTATTTTGTAAAGGACACAAACATGATGCAACATCAGAGAAATTATCAGGAAAGAATGAAAAAAAAAACATTCCTGGGAATTTAATACTCACTTATCTTCTCTATCAGGTAGTAAGTTCTATATGCATATGTCCAGTTAATGCTATTGTACTTATCTAACTAAAATTGGAAATAAAAAGAGGATTTTAGAATTGAAAGAAAGTAATTTTCAATATTTGACCTGAATATTTAATTCAAGTTTCTGCACTATTTCTAGGTCCCTGTTTAAATGTAAGCATATTTTTAATATTGACCATGTTATCTGTATTGTACTAAAGGTCAGACTGTCCTCATGCTTTAGGCTTTTGGATCCCACTGTACATTTAGATTAAATATAGGTGAAATATGTTGTAGCCTATTTCATTACATGAGTGTTTGTGATTCTTTGCGATAGCTTGTCCATCTGTGATCTTGTACCTATTTCATTACCTTTTTTAACTTCTTTGCCTAACCTGGTTAAAGGTACAGCCATTGCCCAAAAATAATAAGAAAGCATTTTTTATATGTTAATGTGTCCCACCATTTTATTCTCTTGTGCCATATTGTATCTATATTTTATCTTTCAAAGTATTTAATCCTTTGCAAGAGCACATAATGTCATTGCTGTTTTCCCTGGCTCCACCTGCTCCTGCTTTATCTAGCTAAATCTTCCAAATGGGGTCCTTCTGGATAAGCATGGATTGCTTGATTGCCTTTGAACTGAGTCATTGGATAGTGTGTAGATACAGCTCTCTGGCCAGGCACTTCTGTTTAAAGGAGCAGCTATTTTAAGAAGATTGACCATGATTGAAGAGGATTTGCGGTCCCTGCTAACATGAGAGATAGCACACCTCTATCTGGGCTCTGTTGGAGGGTGTGCAAGCTGTAGATGTAAGATGATGGGATGGAGTGCAAAAGTAAAACGCTTCTCTCCTATGCGATTGCCCACATTTGAAGATCTTTCTCAAAGATCTGCCAGGGCTTTTTGGCTCAGCCCCATCGACTGCCTTGAGCGACTCTATCAGATTAGCTTCAGATGGTCCCACTGTGCCTGAAGCAGCATAGATTACAATCTCCTCCAGCACTTCCTTGGCATTGAGTGTGCCAATGAAATCAGCGTGCACAACTATTAGGATTTAACAGGGGACATAAAGCCCATTACCAGGGAGACCTTGGCATTTTCAGTCCTCAGCTAGTAGCCACCTGCTCACCTGTAGTGGTGCTCTTGGAGTGGTAATAACTTTGGACTCAGGGGGCTTTCTGTGATCTTCCAGCCAGAAGGGCAGCTTCTAAGATGTGGCTCTGAAATAAAGGTTGACCTGCCAGGTTGTCTCTTGGACAGACACCTCTGCTGTGACCAGGGCTTCTGGGAGCCTGCCGGTAACTGATATTTCCCTAAGCCTTCCAGGAGCAAAGGCAGAGTTTGACTGACAGATTCTTTCAAGCTGGCTCGCTCTTCAAAAAAAAAAAAAACCTGTTGGTTTAGTGGCCTGCAGTTCAAACTGTAGATTGCAGTGAACTTTGTTTCTTTTGTTATTTTAACTTGAGACTCTTCATCTTCCAAGACTCTCATGTCTCACCAGCAGACATTGTGGATGCAAAAACTAGCATGACTCAGTGTGAAAACAGATAATATGAGTTGAGTAAGGGACAAAAAAAAAAGATAAGAGGGAAAATTATAAGCGTCTCCTGATTGTTCTAACAGCATGGGGACTGATTTTGTGGAGAGCTGCCTGTTCGTTAGCATGCTATCACATAATATGGTACTAGGGTAACAAAAATTGGCACAAAACAATATCCCACTGGGATATCTACCTCCTGCGCTTAAAATGTTTCTAAAACTCTTGATAATGGCCTTGTTTTATGTCTCTGCTTACTTTGTGTGCTTACTTGAGGTTAGGGCTTGTGGGGTTTTTTTGCCGTCTGTGGCTTGATGTAAAGCTTTAATGAAGCCTCGGTGGTATTGAGCATCATATACAATTTCTGTGCTTACATGGCGGAGAATGAGTGTGTAAGTCGCACTTACTGGATCCCAGAGCGCCGCATGGGGAGCTCTAGTGGAAGTCTGCCAGCGTAGGAGAGCATAACACATCAGGAGGAGAAAAACACATCACACACATACACTCACACGCACGCTTAATAATTAGACAGAATTCGCTATGAGATGCAGCCTTATTGAAAGGGCATGTCCTTTTAAGTGAGTGTCAACAATGGTGAGGTTCTGCCGTGTTGGTTTGCTAGATGGAGGAGGAGAGATGGATAACTGGATGAGACAGATCGGATAGATAAATAGATCCGCTGCATGCCGGCGGTGTGTGTGGAATAGTGTGTGTATGTGTGCGCATGTGTGTGCCACCGAGCTCTCCGTGAGCATTCTCGTTGCGTGAGTCAAGCACACAAGGAAACGTTGAAGGACTTGCCAAGATACAGTCCTAATTAACTGAAATGCCAACGTTTACCCACTTTTTTGCCCACAACAAACTTTCAAATCAGCTCTGGGGGGCTTGGCGGCCACCGCTGATGAGACGTTGGCGTACCTGCCACAAAGGAATGCTTTAAGCTTCAGAATACACAATAGGGAAGATGGGTTCATCCTCTAAAGAGATAGCTCCTGCAGTGTAGTCTAGCGAGAAGGCAAGGTCAACCAGCTCCTCATATCATGTTCCTATTCACAGTGGGCGTCTCAGACAGCAGGGATCCGATCCCCTCTTTTTGCTTGAATGATTAGAGAGGAGGAGGTGAGAAATAAATGCAAGAACAATAGCTCTCTTTAGATGCTGTTTATTTTGAGGAGCGACATAAAACCGGAGTAGGCTTTCTACATCTTGGCATGATGTATATGGTACACCTTGTAAGGAAATTTCTAACAATGCTTCCTCATATTATGCTGTTAAAAATACCTTGACAAAAGACAGCAGATCTCCCGTCACACTAATGATATATAACTGTTTAAAAGGAACCGTATTGTGTATGACAGTTCAGGAAATGATACTTCCATAGTATCATAGCAGCTCAAGCTTTGAGCCAGAGCACACACTTGGTTGGCTCCATTCCCAGACAGCGGAGATCCTTGGAAATTAAAAACATTCACGATCCATTAAAATAAATACTATTTTGGGCACTGATTTATCTTTCCCAGAAGGTTTTGAACAAGAGCAGCTTAGCCCTATAAATGTCACCTTGAACAGATTAAGAGAAAGATAGACCGTACTTGTTTGCACTGATTGTGAGTCAATCTTATATTTCTGGCTGTCCCGGTAAACATTATCAAGGCCACGGAAAGGAACTGGAGACGTGAAATGCCTCAGTTGCCCCCTTACAGGCTCAGAGGAAAGACAGATTGTCAATTTGCCTGACACCAGTGAAGAGCTGACCAATCCGTCTGCGCTGTAGCCTCAAGAGCACAATTCCACAATGAGGGAGTGAACGATGAACCTCGTTCAAAAGGAGCGGAACAAAGCGGACACGAGTTCTAATTTCCCTCCGCAGCAGGTGGTTGTCATCCTTCGTTCCAAACAGCTGGCTGGAGGCGGGTGAGAGAAGAGGCCGGGGCTTAGTGTCCCCATCAGCCGTCTTAATGACAGCGTTCAACATTCTGTCCTCCAAACCGCACCATCACTCACAGATGTTCAGAGCATTCCCCTGAAGTGCCGACCTCCATATTGGAGTCACCAAATTAAAAAAAAAAAAGTAATTAGACACAATTGTTGTCAATGTATTGGGACTCAATACATGTGATCTCTAACAGCTTGATCCCACTGACTTTTGGTAAGTGCTGTTACTGTGATGTGGAGTGAGAGAAGAAAAATGGGAAAAATGTGATGCAAGATTCAGTCAATATCAGTCCCCATATCAGTCCCCATATCAGAGCTGTTCGCTATAAGCTTTGTTATCATGCTGTCTGAAATGTGAGAAGCATGTTGGTGGTTTGTTTTAAGACAATTTATATACTATATTCATCATGTACATGGGTATGAAACTCTGGGTTTTTGTTTGTGATCCATTATATATATGGGGCCAATCAAGTTCTTCCACACCAAACTCACCCGACTGTGCCTTTATGGAGCTTGATTTGTGCACTGGGGCACAGTCATGCAGGAACAGATAAGGGCCTTCATCAAACTGTCCCCCCAAATTTGGAGTTATACACTTGTCCAAAATTTCTTGGTATGCTGAATCATTAAGATTTCCCTTCACTGAAACTAAGAGGCCTGGGCCCACCCCTGAAAAACAACCCCATCGCATTATCCCACCTCCACCTTTACAGTTGGCACAACGCAGTCAGGCAGGTAACGTTCTTCTGGCATTCACCATACCCAGACTCATCCATTAGACTGCCAGATACAGAAGTGTGATTCGTCACTTCATAGAACATGTTTCCACTGCTTGCAGGATCCTGTGACTATGTTCTTTATACCACTCCATCCAACGCTTTGCATTGTGCTTTTTTGATGTAAAGCTTGCATGCAGCTGCTTGTTCATGGAAATCCATGCCATGAAGCATCTGGTGTACAGCTTTTGTACTGATGTTAAAGCCAGAGGAGGTTTGGAGCTCTGCAGTAATCGAGACAGCAGAGTGTTGGTGACTATTATGCACCTCAGCACTAGGCAGCCCCGCTGTGTAACTTTACGTGGTCTGCCACTTGGCCAAGTTGCTGTGGTTCCTAAACGCTTCCACATTTCAATATTACCACTCACATTTGAATGTGGAATATCTAGGAGGGAAGAAATTTCACAACAGGACTTGTTGTAACCGTGGCATCCTATTACAGTACCACACTCAAATTCAGTGAGCTCTTTAGAATGACCCATTCTTTCACAAATGTTTGTAA
>JAOVVH010000059.1:16872602-16898388 GCA_028566435.1 Scorpiodoras heckelii | reverse complement strand
ATTCTTTCAGAGAATATTATGGCCCAGTGTGAATCTTCTGTTAAGAAAACAGTAAAAAATTCAAATAAGTGATAATAATTGAAGCGCATCATGGGTGATTATAAAGTGGTCTTTATATGATTCTGGACTGTTTTCCTGTTGTGTTTCTGCCAAGCCTAATTATCTGTGATGTCTCCTCTTATCTGCAGTACCCAACATCCTTAACAAATGAACAGAATTTACCACTGGAAAAAGCTGGCCAAGGGCAAGGTCGCTGTATTTATCTGAGTGAAGTCCAAGCAATGGCTTAATTACTCACAACAGGAACCAAAGAGAATGGCTGAGTCATGTGTAATTAACATTAGCATGCATGGCATAAGTAGCAAACATGCTGGAGAAATACTGACTTTGACAGTTTCTCTGTTTACCATAATACTGACCACAACACCATGGCTGAAGGAAATTTTTTTTTCATTATTCCCAATCCCAATCCCCCTGTATGCTGATTACTTTGAGATCAGGAGGCTGTGCTGTGTAATTTATTTGGCACTGTAGTTGTATGGATTTAGAAGTTGCATTGTGAGAAGTTCTGAGTTCTGAAGTTGGACAGAATGTGCAGATTGTTATGTTTAAGCCTCGTAGATTCTTGGTCCGGGACTGACAGTCACTCCGCTCAGGTGGGTGCTAAGCTGCCCATCGCTGGCACAGGCTGCCAGTCCCACTGTTTATGTTTATGACGAGCATTGCCATGTGCCAGTAGACACCCGCTGAGAGAGCGTGGGAAGAGATTTTAGTAGCTTTTATGCTCCAAATCTTATCTTGTTACTCACCAAGTGTAAATTACTGTGCACATGATGTACCGTCTGCCTTTTTGTTAACGAATTATACTCAAATTTACATTAAATGCTTCTTTTCATGCCTGTTGGATCGTTGTTACTGTTTTGTTAGTAATATGCAGGTGTGAACATGTAAGTAACATGGGTACCCAGATATTCAGATTTGATGTCTGGACTATCACTCTTTTATTTGTAGTTGCTGGCTAACAAGTAGGACCAGAAAGAGGAAATGAAAATGACTCCTTACTGACTTTCGCAAAAAAACAACATTTTCCTATGGCACGTAATTAGGTTTAACACACTACACAGAGGTGCAGCACAGTTCAACGGTGTGATTACAATGCTTACATCTGACTCCCACCACCTGCTGCATGATACACATCAGCTGAAGCATGGTCAGGTTGATGGAGAATGATTTTTTACCAGGCACATTAATTAGCATAAAATCAGAAACTCGGTCAAAACCAAGCGAAATAAAGTTGGACACAGCTGTCATTTCACTCTCCTGCTATCATAAAAGGTATTCACCTCATTGTTAAACAAAATCAAGAAGCTAGCTAAATTTAGTAAATATACTGTATTTTATGTGTTAGGACAGAACACCAGAGCTCATAGCTGAAAGGATGAATTTTTGTCTATGATGAACCACATTAGATACTTTGGTAGGAGAGGATAATAAAAATCAACTCATTTATTTCCTCTTCTGCACATAACTAGCTAGCTGGCCATATGTTATTACGTTATATGATATGCCACCTTTAAGCCTAATCAAATAGGCAGGCAACCAAACATGAGATTGGACAGCAGTTCAGTGGGCTTGCTAATAAATTTGTCCAAACCTCATATACACTTGTGTTCACCTTCACCAATTTTGCATTTCCCAAAGACTCGCATTGAATCAGGCTTTTATGGCTTGAGGGGTACCCCCTTGTATTCTCAGGCACTGAGTGCCTGCTCTGTTGGGGGATGCTCACAGCACCTCAGGGATCCTGGAAGTGCCTGGCCTCCCCACAGCACTGGTGCATCTGCCCGGATTTCGGACACAGGATGGTGACGGTGAACTGCTCCAGCACCAGGACGTTGATGAGCTGCTTCATGTCACAATCCCCCACCACAGATGACAAGAGTCTTTGAGCTGCTGCGAGAAGGTGAAGGGGCAGTCCCCCTCAGTGAACTTTAAGGACTGTAAGTGTTGGTGGTAGGACCGCGGTCTTCATGCTGGGGTATTTCAAATGCATCAGGGCGGCCAGCTGGGTTTCCCTTAGTCGTAGGGGGAGGAGTTGGCCATTCCCTCCAGCCAACCCCATGCAGCGGCTCCTACTCATTGGCGGAGGTCATCTTGATGAGTGTCAGAGTGGCACAACTAGGATGGTCATGGCTTTCAGCAACTGATAGAGCATGCTCAGGTTCTCTGTTTGGTCCTGCACAAAGGCTTCGACACACTGCTGCTGGTCATGGCGCAGATCGAGAAGTGCCTGCAGCCGCATGTGGTGCAGGTTGGTGAGGGACTGGAGTTCACCAGGTGGGGTTGAGTCTTCCAGTATCCTGGGTTTTGACAATACTGTATAACCCTGGTGTGGGTGAGCACTAGGGAGACTCAGGACACAGGCTTGGGGAAACACAAAAAGGCTTTATATTCTTATGCTTTATTGAGCTGTCACTTTAAGTCCACTTTTCAGCTTTCAATTGTCACTATGATCATCTATGATCATCTTCATCAGATCTGTACTGAGCTCTTTGAACTTTTCCATTGTACTGTGTGTTGGTTAATCCATTGAGGGCTGTCAAACAAACCCTTTTTATATGGGCACAAAGAAGCAACCAACTGTAGTCAATCATGATCACTAAAAGGAAGTTAAGAGGACTTGGCCTTGGCAAGCTAAAAAACATTTTGGAACTTTCATCACTACTGAATTAATAATCTAAGTGGTTGTATGTATAACATTGACCCTGTGTTGATTTTAGGAAACCCATCAAAACAAATATGTACCAAATTTTACACCAGATTATGTTTTTTATTAAAGATGATTGTTGAAAAAGAACAGAAAAAGAACACTTCAAAGAAATCATTGAAAGATCAATATTGCCATGACATTCATGTCCATGATAAGTGTATGTAAATTTCTGACCGCAACAGTATATGAGAAAAAATGTTTTGAACATTGTTTACTAAATTATCTACTAGTGCAGTGGTTGCAACATATGATTACATAGTAAACAAAAATACACTTCCATGGAGTAGTGCTGGAAAGTTTTTGAAATGGATACAAAGTTGTCTGAAAGTTAGCAAATGGACTGCGGTGCTTCTGAGTAAATAACACTAATCAGCATGCTTGTTGCAACTGCTCATTCTGCCTGCTCACATCATCCTTCTATCCTCTTATTTCTCCTTTCACTATGTCACTGCTTTGCCATAATCCATTCTAAGATGGTAAAAGTGAAAAAAGTGTCAACAGTCCACCAGTATTTGTTCTTCAGCATCCCTAATAAAAGTATTACATTCAATCTCCTAAATTTTTTTCAGAGCGTTTTAACACACACACTTACACATACTTTCTTAGCTGTCCGTCATGTCCAGTGATGAAACCTTGGACTCTAGGTCGCAGCTCTTGCCTCAGAAAAAGTGAATTTCAGGGTGGAGGATCCAGGGTTAGACAGGAGAGCTTTGTGGGCTTCATGTTTCGTTTGCAGGAGTGATTGGATTTTGGCGGAGTTGTTATCAAATCAGTCCTGGTGATGTTTCCTTGACAAGCTTGACAAGTGCTTCTGATGCTGCACCATGGATAGCTGTGTGCAGAGTTGACCAGCCAGTGGCTATTCGCAATTTCAGATGAAACAGGTGAAAGAATGTTTGTGGTTTTATGTTCCTAGAAACAATCAGCATGTATGAAAATAAAAAATAATGAATGTTAGAGGATGACAAGTGTTTTTATTTATTTCATTATGTTTTATTTAATAATTTTTGTTTTTTGTTTTTGTTTTTATTAATTAATTATTTATGTAGCTAGTAATTCGAGAACTGTGTAACTCTATGGTTAATATGTTTATAATTAAAGTTAGGATAAGCCACCTGCACAGAAAAAATACATCACTGTGAAAATGTGACATCAAACTGACATTTATGGTGATTTTACTATTATCTGTACTTGACAATATTAAAATATGTACAATATTATATCATATAATATTGTATCAGACCTGAACTTGCTTGACTGTCATTAAAAATGTTTGTGACATATGCCCTAATGCATTTTTGGACAATACTCAAATACATTATAGCATTTATTCAGACATTAATCTAAAAGCACCTTTTTTTACGCAAACATTAATATACATACACACACAAGTGCACTGTGGCAAGTTCACAGATCTGATGCATTTACATGTCATGCGATGCCAGTGATGAGAAACACTTATTATTTGGGTGATATCAAGAGAGATGATGCTTTTTAAGACTTTTTCATCAACAATTATTCATTCTCGGTCTTGTGCATTAACTGCCAATATATAATAAAGAATATAATAATAACCATACATTACGCCTCCATCTCGCGTTCTCTTTTCCCCATGGAAATAATCAGCAGCTCACTGTGTTCCTTAGCTAAACAGTTTTCTCTTCAAACTTGTGAATGCATCATCCTATTTGTGAGCTGTAGATATATTTATTGTTTGAGTCTTACAATAATTTACACAAAAGTTTAGACATTTTGATTTAATTTCAGGTCTTATTTGATTAGAAACCAATAATAAATGGCTCACAATTTTCTAAAATCACTTTCTACCCAAATGAATGGCTGTAAATTCAGACTTAAGCAATGATAGAAAATGTCACATACTGTATATGGTTTTGAAATTACAGTTTTTACAGAATGTCCATGATGGATTTGTCTTCTTGGAAAAAAATATTTTTGGAAACGAATATTCTTGGAAAAAATATTTGTAAGTGTAATTCCCATCTCATATTGTTTACCTCTTCTGAAAAGAGACAAAGGCATGAAAAGGAGGTACTTAATACAAGCATGAAAGGCTGAAAACAAAATGCTGGGCAGGAAGCGAGGCAGCGATGTACTGTGTGCGTACGGTAAGAATGCTGGTATTTCCATCCTTATAGTGACTGAATAATCGCATGTTGCCAGAACGTGCCAGGCCTGAATGTGACCTTTTCCGATGCTTGGAATACATATACATGCTCTGTGCCGGATAGATTTCATTCTGCACATCTTTTATATTCTAATTTACTGGCAATTTATGCATGCCATGGGAGAGCACTGTCACTGAAGCCTCTCAGATTTGGCATTTGGAACATTAAACACAATGGCCTGCATGAAAGCGGGACTTGTTTAGAGAGACGGATTTGAGGGGGAGAGAAAGAGAGCGACATTTCTCTCTGAGAGAGTGTTTTCTCTTCAGTAATCTGGTTCTCATGGTACAGAAGCTGAGCTTTAGCCTCCATCATCCCACTGCTACCTGATTCAGCTCACTGACTGAGAGTGTGTCTGTGTGTGATGCTTCTTACCTCCGTCTGCCTCTTCTGCTCCTCCTGCTGCTGCCCTATGACACACTGGAGGAGCCTCCCAACTCTCAGAACTGCCCCAAAACACCACTTTGCTGTATGGATGTCTTTACTTCAGCAGACTGTTTACCTTAAGACACCAGCGGTTATGTCTACATGCAACAGTATTCATCATGTGAAATGAATTCAGTTCAGATGCAGATCCTAAGTAAACTCTTTACGTTTACTTTTACTAAAAAAAAGTATATCACAGGAAATTGTCCAGACACTGAGGAGATTTGTCATGCATCATTCTACCTAATTGATACAGCTACAAGTGGGGAAGGTGAGGACTGGCATGTGTTTCCGCTAAGACACATGTTGCCAGCACCGCTTCATTGGGCTGCTGCTCATGCTGCCCTCTTCTACATACACAAGCTCACAGATGCCCGTGATTGGCTAGTGTGAATCTGATTGGCAGAATGGAGGGTTTGATGCCACCCCTCTCATCCAGACAGCTTTACAATGGGGTTTGAACTCAAAAGGTGAAAGCTTTATTGTTGTACCACTCAGGAAGCCACTAAACTTCAGTGAATTTACATAGCAGAATTTAGGCTACTGGAGTACAAACTACGTATAAGTCAATAACTCAGACTGCAGATGAGCCGTCGTTCACAATCACCGACATTTGATAGGAAAATATACCTACCATATATTGGTACTGTCTTTCACAGTAATGTAAGTGCTTAATAAATATACTTATTGTTCCTTACAAAATAATTTAAAGAATCCTAATTGTGATGTCAATTCTAAGCCCAAATAGCACTAGGTATACATTACAGTGTAAGTGTTATGGATTTAGCTCACATTAAGATCTCTTCATGAGAAGGATTCTTGTATTGAACAGATTACCCATTTGATTGAATAAAAATTCAGATAGGTTACGGTGAATTTCATTTTGATTTAAGATATAAATCTATGTAAAAGTCTTTCAAAAAATAATGTTACCGGTATATAATAAAATAATAACGTTTCAGAATTAAAAATATCATTGTAATGAGTTGTAAAAAAAGGGAAAAACTACACTTTGCCTTCAAAACTGTTCTCTACTGTCCTGCAGCTTTATAAGGAAATCGTCTGGTTTGTTGTTCCTTCTCCAGACTTTGCCTGTCTCACTTGCCTCTGTCTGCGCAGGTCCCAGACAGCCTGATGGTTTTATAAGTGGTCTGGTACTCTGCAATATTTCTCCATTTCCTGCAAAAGCAATGTATGGAAAGCTAAAATTTGCCCTCTTCTATATGGACACACCAGGGGAGACAAATTTTATACAACAATGTAATGAATTTATTTCATGTTACATCATGACATTAATCAAAATTTAATTCTAACTTTCTTACAAATAATAAAACTTACTCAGGAGGATGATAAAAACAACCTCCATTTTCTCGTCAGGTGCCATCGTTAGAAGGTTACCTTTGCCCAGTGTGGTCCTCAGAGTGTGGTGATACTATTGTGAAAGGAGAAAAAGGATCCTTTTCTCTCCCAGAGGGTGTCTGAGGAAAACGAGTGCGTTCTCTCAGCAGTTAATAACCATTCACACCACCAGAATGCTTCATTACACACCTTGACCTCTGTGGCATTTTCTCTTCACTTGGGATTTTACGCCAACTTGGCAAAAACGGTCTGTGTGTATGTGTGTATAAATGAGTATGTGTGCATGAGAGAGAGAGAGAGAGAGAGAGAGAGAGAGAGAGAGAGAGAGAGAGAGAGAAAGAAGGAGAGAGACGTGGTCCAAAGATCCAGTCTAACTGTCAGGTAGAGTGTTTTGTAATTACTGCAGCTGCAGCTGTAGAGTTGAACAGTTCTGCCGGCTGGCTTTATTAGATTCTGTCAAACATCTCTCCCCATACACCTGCAGATACACACTCACTTGCTCACACACACTCTCTCATACACACCTCTCTCTCTCTCTCTCTCTCTCTCTCTCTCCCTCTCTACCTCTCCATAAGCATGCACCCAGCTGATTGTTCACCAGACATGAGACACACATACGTGTTTGCTTGTTCTCTATTTATTTGAGTGGACACATTTCTGTTCATGAATATAAGGAAACAGCAATGTTGTTATCAGATTTCAGTGTCAAGTTGACTTTTACATTTATGTTTGATAGACGCTTAGAAAAAATGTTAAATTAGAAACAGCTGAAAGTGCAGTAAATGTGTAAGTGTTTATAACCTAGAGGCTAATATTTGACTATACAAGCATTAGGAACATATACAGGTTTGCTGTACATTTTTGTGTCTTTATGATTTTCTACTTTTTCAGCCAGATCAGTGGTCAGATCATATGTTAATAAAATTCACCTAGCTTTTCTTTTGCCAATTTACTAAAGGGGAAATGACACATTACATGAAAGATGAACCTCTGCTTTATTTTTAGTTACATTTACATTTATGGCATTTGGCAGACGCCCTTATCCAGCGCAACTTACGTTTATCTACACAACTTACATTTACACAGCTAAGCAGTTGAGGGTTAAGGGCCTTGCTCTAGGGTCCAGCAGTGACAGCTGAACTCACAAACTTCTGCTCAAGTAGTCCAACGTCTTAACTACTGAGCTACACTGTTCCCTGTTTACTTACTCTAATTGCTGGATATTTCACCTGTGAATTCACAAGCTTTGGTTTTGTGAGCCAATAGAAAACAGTAGCAGTCACAGCTGAGTTTTACCTGACTGTTTTCTTACTGTTGCTTGGTGCACATTTCTTGTTACCAGTGGTGCACCTTTGAATCAAATTGGTCTGTTGGATAACTAAAAGGCACTAATGTATGAAGAATAAAGTGCAGAGAGATACAAAGAAAGTCTATCCTCTTATTCTTGTCTAAAAAGATACATCTTTAGCTGTTTGGTGAAGGAATGGAGATATTGTGCTGTTCAGACTGTAATCTGAAGCTCAGTTATCCATTGAGGAGCCACTAAGTATTTTTGCCTTGTGTATGTCGTGGTTGCACCAGTTTGATGCTTCATTAGAAATATATTGTACATTCGCACAATGCAATACCAACATAAATCAATACAGCATGATGTGATGCAACCTCAGCAACAAACGAAACTAACAGTGAGAACCATGACAATCATGGAAAGTTTTGATGGAAAGCAAACAGTTGAAATTCATGGTGCATTGTAGTGAAATATATGCTGGCTAAAATAGTTTCTGTGATATCCATAACATTTTAAAGTAAGCCTTGACTTTGGTCTGCTCTCTAGTAGATAAAGCTCTTAATTCCCAAGACCTACAAAAGATATGCAAGTGGGAATGTCAACAAAGCTGTATACACTGTAAATTTTAAAATTGAATGCACTGAAATATCACCTTAATGTATACACTGAAGTACCAGAAAAAATGGTATACCAGTTAATACTTGGTAGGTCCCCTACAGGATCTTGTTGCACAGTCCTCGCGCAGATGTTTGTTGAGGAACCAGCATTGAATTCCGATGTCACTTGAGGCAGTGTTGTACACATATCACGTGAAATAATTCTTGCCAGCCGATGCTGGTCACGTTCACTCAGAGTCTTTTTATGGCCACAGTGCTGTCGTAAGTTTGAGGTTTTGCCACCCTTGAAATGCTCATACGTGAAAATCCAAACTTTGTCATGATCTACCTCCAAAATGCTGTGACCCATCTCAGGAGCTCCAGCTGTTAAACTGCTTTGAAAATCACAAAATCATGATAACTTGTCATTCTCATGGCGGAAGCAGCTCTAGAAGCTTCCACAGATGTCTGTTGCTTTATATACGCACTGGCGGATGCAACCAGTGATGTGCATAGGTGGCATTGCTATGTATTTTGTTTAGCAGTTTTTCTGGTAGTTCAGTGTGTAAAAGGTATGCAACTGGGAATGTGAGCAAAGCTGTACACATTGTACATTTTAAAACTGAATGCACTGAAAAATCGCCTTAATGTATACTGAAGTTTTTTAAATGGTGAATGCCCCAAACCTGACATTTAGATACTCACACAGTTTGAGGATAATTAGGCTAATTTACACGACATACAGTAGATCATTGCACTGTAAATTCAGACAGTTTTGTCTGTTGTAATTTTCAGTAGTTGATAATTCTGGAAATTTATTTTCTCCCTTCACAGTTAGTGGATGAATCAGAGTGCGTATCGCTCACCTGTTAGATACCATTGCTCACGCATAGCCCAGGTTATTAGGCTGGTGTGTATCTCCTGCCAATGTTTTTCCTGTTTCTGCTCACCGTGGTAGGGTGATGAATCACTATCATACAGGGATATGTAAAATATCTTTGCAGCCAACCCAGCCTCCATGCGCCAGCTCTATTGTGCCATTTTGTCGACTGTGCTTACTGTTCCCATGCATAGATGTAGAAAATTACAGAAAATCAGTTGGTGAGTCATGCTGGAAGACAGCTGGCCAAAATCAAGTCAGCTCAGAAATTCATCTGATTATCCAACAGCTCAGTTGGGGATCATTTGGGCAGTTGATCAGGCATTATAGCCCCAGTCACACTTCACATCAGATGATGATGATGATGATGATGATGATGATGATGATGCAGCTGAAATTCATTTTAAAGAATCTTAATATTGATTCTGAGGAATGGTTGGATTTCAGAGATATGTCAAGCAACATGAGCATGAGATCTGCGTTGCTGTGTGGGTGTGTAGTTATGAACCATGGTTTATAGATATGGAGCGAGTGGAGTGAAGTCGCATTAGAGAAATTCAGGAGTTTATGAACCAGCAGCTTGTTGTTTAACCATGTTGCTCATGAAGCAGTCGTGGGGTCAGGCGCTTGTGTGAGTGAGTGCCATCTCACTGGCTGGTGACTGAAGCCCCTCGCTAAATTAACAGTAGCATTCTGAGGGATAGAGAAGCTCAGGCGGTATCAGTAATCTACTGAGGCAGTCACATCTGTTTGCAAAGCTCTCTGAGTCAGCAAGTACACAGTGACCTCGACAGCACACACATTCACACACTTTTCTCTGCTCTGTCGGACACACACACACACACACTCTCTCTCTCTCTCTCTCTTTGTCCCTGTCACATGCTCTCTCTCTTTCTCTCTCTCTCTCTCTCTCTCTCTCTCTCTCTCCTTCCCACTTTCCCTCCCTCTTTCTTCTTGGTTTTTCCCCAGCTGACATTCAGGCAGCTGTTATTTACACCGTTTGAAGCTGTTTAATTTGTATAAAAATTTTTTTGCCACTTAATCTGTAAGTCAAAGGCTTGTGACTTCTTCTGAGGTCCACTAACAGTAAAGCACTGCTGGCCTGAGTGTGTGTCACATGTGTTTTGCAGAATCAAGCCCCTTATTCGCTGCCACTCCTTCACACTTTATTGCCCTCTTCATGTGAGAACTAATCATGTCACGGATACAGGCTGTGATTTAAACGGAATAAAAAAAAAAAAGAGGGGGTAAAAAAGCCAAACGCACCCAGCTGGAGGTTGAACGTCAGGTGAAGTGTTATTTTGTCAAATGGATGATAAGCTTATTAATCCACTTCAGTGCCTCCAATCCAGAATGACACTCATGACAGCTGTGGGTGGTGATACAATAATCACAGCCACAGCTGAATCACTGTCGCTCTTTCCGTCGCTCTTGTTTTCATGACCTTTTTACATAGTGACTGCAAATGAGGTGAGAGCTGGTAAAGCTGAGCCTGACCTCTGATGTGGACTGCTATCAGGATTTCAAAAAGGATGTATTTTGGCTTTGGGGAAACTCTGATTTGGTGTTCAGACATGATTAAAACCGCTGCGGTAGGTTAGCATGCCAGAGGAAACATTTCTGTGGTAACTCCATGAGGCAGGAAGTCTTAAAGGAAAACACTAGGTAGTTTGTTTTGCAGCTCAATCTCCATCCTTTTTAATGCACGTGTCATTAGTACAGATGAGAAATTTACCAAATTTCCCTGTGCTGAGAAAAGATCATAAAATCAATTGACGCCAAACTCGTTTATAATGAAGGCATAAGGGCAGCTAATGAATGGTGTCAGTAAACATCTGAAATATGTGAAGCCAAACCTACAATTTTATGCTTCAACAGTTAAAGGCTCACCAGAGCTGTTCTAATGTCACAGACACCACCCTCCCCACCTTCCAGTGTTCTACATACTGGAATAACTATTCAATAAAACACAACTGGGTGTGCTGTTAAAGGTAATCAAAAGGTGGTTTGATGTAGCCTGTTGCAAAGCGGAGTTACCGAAGTTGATTAGTTTCTTATAACAGCATGTTTCAAAGTGTTTTATTCATATACTACAGAAATTCCTTTGCTTTTTTAAAGGTGCTCCTTTAATGTTGTGGAACATTTTCAAGACAAGTTAATTGTTCTTATACAACAGTTAAATCCAGCCGAGTCGTTTGATTGGACAAGACGAATTCATGAGTACTGATATTAGAGTATAAGAGCACTGAGTATCTCTCCACTTAACAGGTGTGCTCTATTAAGCATTAATTAGGCTACATTTATAATTGTTAAATACATTAAATTTCATTCATTCATTCATTCATTCATTCATTCATTTATTCCTGTAGTAACGTGTAGACCTACACAAAGTAGCAAGATAGTGTGCCAAATAAATAATTAAACAAACAAACCGTCGTCGCTTCTTACTGTTAACTAATAAATGGTGCTTGTAGAACCGTTGTATAAAAGCAAAATCACACTCAAGGTCATGCCGTTATACTGAATATGTGATTATGTGATTATTATCTTCTGTGCCCAAATCACAGGCGTGCTGATATTCCATATGACGGCACTATCGAGTGATATTCATTAATTATCAGTTGCGTTATAGCTGCTAGAAACAGCTGTTCTCTCTTGTTTTTCCTCTCTTGAAGTTAATAAAACAAAAAAAGCTGTGTATGGTGTTACACTGAAACTGGAAAGGAAAACTCATAGTTCTCTGTCCTGAAGACTTTACCCTGGTGGAAAACGTAATAAAGTGTTAGTGCCGAGACTCCTTCCATAGACGTTAAATCAACATGTCTTTGCAGAAAGCTTCACCGTATCAGTGATTATGCTCTCTTTGTTAAAATGGTTTACAAATCTTTTTGTTTGGAGTGTCCAATGTACAAGTCCCTGTGAATGAGTAGTTACTATAGAAACGATATTGTGTTGGAACAAGTGCATTAATATAAACATGGCAAGTGAAACCATTGTCAGAGCTGCTGCTGTAGAAAATTGTGCAATACCTTTTTTCCATAGAGATTTGGGATTTGAGATTTTCAGCAGTGTGGTGGTATAATAAAGTATAATAAAGTATAACTCCAGTTTTGCAGTATCCATGTGCAGTGAGGTGTAAGCTCACTGAACTCACTAAACTCTTAAACACTTCTGTGTTTGAGTTCATACTGCTAACACCACAACTTTCTGTGAAAAAGTGGTCTTTTCTATGAAACTACAAATTATAGTTTCAGAGCTTAATTGATTCATACAATTGGAAAATACTGGGGAAAAAAACACATTCTACAAAAACTGTGTTTTGCACAAAACGTTAATTTCTCAGTGGACTGTTCCTTTAAAGGCGAGTGGACCAGAGGCTCCTTGTGACAACCGCCACCTTCGTGCGTGGGAAGAAAGCCAAATCAAAACAGACTCATTTGAATGCGGCGCTTCATACTCAGATGGCATGGCTTTTCCATAATGACCTACAGGGGAGCGAGGGTCACACGTCGGACTGTGTTACTTAGCAGATTGTCCTCTGCAGGTCCGCTTCCTGAGTCTCGCCTCACACTAGCACTTAGCTGTCGGCTCTGAGACTGACCTTCATCCAGTAAACAAGTTCAAGCGAAAGGAACATTTAAATACTTACCAAAGGCCAATTACTGCTCCTGGATGATCAGAGCAAGCAAAGGATTCTGTCTTACTTTTGCTGTGTTAATTCAGTCAGTCATTCCTGTGTGCTTTGCTAGCGCTATGGCAGACTTGATTTGCCACATTATGAGGTATCATATTGTCCTCATTACTTCCGCCTGTTTGCTTAGAAAATTACTCAGAAAACTCACAGGCACCATCTCAGTTAGACAGTGTTACAGCAGTTTAACTGTAAGAGAAGAGGGGTCCATTGGACTGACCGATGGGGTTTAAGCAGGTCTGAATCACTCTAGAGTCAGACTTGGTGTTTAACCTTGCTTTCCTCAGCTCTGTGTCCTACTAAGCCTGGGGAGAGCACAAACTATTTACTCACAGCGCTGTCGCCCAAAAATAGAGGCACAGTAATCACAATTACACAGCTTGTGGAGGGCTGAAGTGTCATTTAGAAAAATAATCAAAAAGTCATCTCTCTGTGTTTATCCCTCTCTCTCTCTCTGTCTGTGTGCCTCACTCTCTCTGACTCTCTCTCTCTCTTTCTCTCTCTCTCTCTCTATACATTTGGCATGGTTTGAAGTAGCCTTGTAAAAAGCCATTAGCAGGGCAGACTAAAGAGCAAAGAAAAGGTTGATAAATGACATAGAAAATGGAGACTGTATAGGGTGATAGAAGAGTCGATTGCTCTTTCTAAGACACAGAGTGTGGGTGAGGATTAACCACGCTCCTCTTGCGAACAGAGCTCCATATTGCTGAGATGCTCTGATTACTGAGACTTATCATGAAAGATACTTTTATTAAATGGCAAATGATGAGTTCAAGGTTTTTTTATTCTGTAGAATAGCACTGTTGCGTTCTCAAATCTGATTGGTCAGAAGGGGTTGGGCCATTTTTTATAATAGTAGAGAAATTATAACTTATAGAGAGTTATAACTAGTCACAACACATTGATTGCTGACCTGTAATAGCATGCCCCGCTGTGTTTTATTACTTATTAAATAGGCAATAGTACTACAGATTTATTAACTGAATACAATAAGAACTAAACAGGATATTGAGGCTCTGCCATTTACATTTGTATTTACATTTATGGCATTTAGCAGATGCGCTTATTCAGAGTGACTTACAATTGTGCTTAGCCACTTGGAATATCAGCCCTTGTAACTTGGAATATCTAAAGCTAGAGTTGGTAGACCCAAAATCAAGATACTTTGAGCTGGGATGCTGCTAGAAATTAGCCCTACAATACCTAATAGCAACAGTTACAAGCAGAACAAATCATATAACCCTAAACTATACAAAACCAATGAAGAACAAGAAACAGACAATACAGTAACTGCTGTAAGTGCGGTAAGAGCTTTAATAGATGCGAAGGTGGTGTTGGATTGAGTTAGTGCTCATTTAAGTGCTCTCAAAAAAGGTGGGTCTTCAGTTGGCATTTTGTCCCCTTCCAAATGATCAATTCTTTATTATACCATTTCTTGCTGAAGCCCTGTTACTGCCTGATATGTCCTGTAATCTCTGCAATTAGCATCTTACTCCTTTCATAGATTGATAAAATAAAAGCAACCAACAATGGTCTAATTGTGCTAAAGCTTGAATCAATCCCTACAAACCAAATGTAATCACACTGATGGTGTAAGTCTGATAGACTGAAGCAATTTAATTTCTATTGCCTCTGACTCCAGGGTCACTGCAATTTACTGAGTGCTAATTCACTTTAAAAAAATGCTAATAAAGATTTATTGCAGGATTCTGTGGCCATTTGCAGATGACTGGGACCAGAGGCTGGAGAGGTTTTGCTGGAGGGGCTTCTAATGGTTATGCTTTTTGTTGTCTTGTGTATGTTCCTGCTTCTGCTTTGTGTTCAGTGTAGTAGTACAGTATGTCCTAATGTGCGCTTAATAGAATATGGAGTCCAGGTAGATCTGCTTTTTTTTTTTCTCTGAGAGCAGAGTTCAAGCTGTCTCAAAATATAAATATTACAAAATCCACAAAAAGTGCATGTCTGATGTTCCAGGAGTGGCTCCGTGAGCTACATGCTGTGTCCTAGGAAACTACTGTCCTTGTGTCCATCTTCTAAAACTTTGTTTTGTCAGGATGCATGTCCCCATGGACCTGTGGGCACCTGGGTTCTGCCTGCAGCTGCGTAGAGCTTTAATACAATTAGCTGTCCCTGCTTATGAGTCATGTGTGGCAGAAGCTGGGCTTTGACACAGACACTTAGAGAGATGAGACGGGAGAGGATCAACACAGAAATGCTAGCAAGATACATCACAGGGTAAGAAAACCTTGTGCATGTATATGCGCCTGGCCTAACCACTAATGAGTTCCACCTACGCCGGTAGCTGCGAGTAGGCTGCACTTCCCAGCAAGGAACATGGTTCAGCCTCTTGTGTTTTGAATCATGGTCTAAAGTGGACATAAATCAACAGCAGCAAAGAAGAGGTGATTTATGGAACGCTTGCATAATGGTGTGTGTGTGTGTGTGTGTGTGTGTGTGTGTGTGTGTGTGTGTGTAAGTGCGTGTATGTGTGCATGCTTGTGGCTATGAGTACATGAAAAGTGAACTGGGATGCCGAGGCAGTCGTGCCTGCGGTATATTTTTCTCTGCACTTCCTTGGTATTATTTGATTGCTGTTTTTCACACTGCACAAGCCATAAGGTGTCTGGTCTGCTACTTTGTTTTTAGTTTTCAGATCCAGAGATGGCAACTTGGACCTGAACTTGACTCATTTGTGACTTGACTCCTGAAATTTTGGCCTGGATGAAAACCTGAACAATGACTTAACAAATTAGGATGACTAAAATTAATTAAGAAATAAGAAATATTAAGAAACAATGTGAGAAAATTACAAGCGTAAGGCTACAGAAGAAATCATAAAATATAGAGTGTAGTATAAAATATGTCTTGAGTGCCCTTTCAACATAAAAATGTCTAGTTCTAATGCACCATTTATACACAGAATGAAGCTCAGGATGCTAAGAATCAGATAGGCTCTGATGTCTCTGCTCAGATCTGCTGTTCTTGAATGAAGATTTCACAAATATTTAACTACAGGTTCTCAGAAATTTAGCAAAATGTCTTGTGTTTACTGTTTACTCTTATTGTCAGTTTAGTTCAGTCATTTACAGTTCTGATCATGTTAATTTTCTGGGAGAGAAGCAGAAAGGATATCCATGGTTTGATGCCAAGAACAAGGACAGTTTGGCGCAGATGTGTTTGCTCTCTGAAGGACACCTGTCTGTGCTAGAAGCTATTTGAATACAGCGAGCTTTTGGCTGGGCATTTTACTGTGGAGAAGGATCTTGGCATAAATGTCAGCTACAGTTCATAGACTTGCCTTGATGCTGGAGGCTTTGGTTACATTTGGACTTATTTTTTGTCCGTGTGTGAACTGGCAGGCATTGCAGTTGTTGTTCCCTCCTGAATCTGCTTATGCTTGATTAGAGAGAATTAAAGAAGACCTGGCATTGGTTGGAATCTGTAACAAGTAGTGACATTGCTAGCTCATATAACAGCATTGAGAGGGGTCTTTGGCTTTAATAACCTTGGATCACTTTGTATTTTATTGTATTTCTGTATAAAAAGTGGACACACTTTTCTGATCATCTAAATAGGTGTGGCATACACAGCTTTTTAAATACATTGTACTTTTTCACTGAGCTCTTGACAAAAATGTACTTACTTATTAGCTTTCCTTACTGCTGAATCTCAAACAGTGTGCATAATGGCACTCTGAGGTACCCTAGACAGAGCAGATATCTATAAAATAGGAAGTATTTGGCATTCAGCTTACTGTGAAGATTGGTTAAAGGCAGGACACAAGTGTTTTGTTGGGGTTATTTCAATAATCATAGTTTATAGCAGTAATCAGAGCACAGACAGACAACATATAACTAGAGTAATCCATAATCAGAAAAAAATAGGGTCAAAACTAGAACATTTTATTAGAAACAGGAAACAACAGGTGTGTAAACGCATGATAACTTTGCAAAGACGAAAAGAAACAACTGGACATAAAGAAAACTAATCATGGACTGACACAGAACAGGTGTACACATTAGGATAGTTTCTAAAAACCTTTTGTAGTCAGAGACCTCTTTAACTGTAAAATATTTTATATGGCCTCCCTCAGTATGGGTTTATTTCATAAATATTATTTACATATTAAAAAAGATTTTTTTTGGGGGGGGCAACAGAGCTTTCTATTCTTAAATTTTCCATTGATAGAGCACATTAGATCTGAGTCGACTTGGATGCTTGGACCCCTAAATATAAATATAGTAATGTTGGTTGTGATTTTCACTGCTGTAATAATAAAAAAAATGCTTCACAGACCTCTGGGGGTCCTCGGACCCCACTTTGCAAACCACCGCATTAGGGTATGTAAACAAAAGCACGTGACGTGAATTCAAAATAAATTGGTGGTTGAATTCATGACAAGCACATGTGCTTTTAATAAAAAATCTTTTGTAACGTGGAGTTGAAGATAACGAAGGCCTAATATCTGCCAAAGCACAAAAATATGTATATAATATATTCACATATAAGTCAGAGAAAGGGTTGTTTTTTAAACAGCCTTACAGTACAAAGCATTGCATTTATTTCTTTACATTCAGAAGTCAGTGAACGCAGTGAAGACGAATAAACTAATAAAGCAGAATAGAAGGTTAACTGTGTAATTTGGATTAAATTGTTTGGATTAAATTGTTGCAGTTTGTGTCTTCAGGTATGTCAGGAGTAGGATCAGGGTTGCAGATTGACTAGAGCAGTCGAGAGAAGTGAATGATGACAGTGGAGGTAAATTAAGGCTGGGAAAGACAGAGCAAGAGGAGCTATGTGATTTAGCAAGCTGCCAGCACAAACTGTTTCAAGGTTCCAAGGCATTTATTATTTTTTTTAATCATCTTTGTTTTATCAGAAATCCCTGGACATCCAGATGCATAATCTCTCAAAGTTCATGAGGCTAATTAAAGCACGTCCAAGCTTCTGGTGTGTTAAATCTTCAGAACTAAGATGCAGAATATGAAATGCTGCTTTCTATTTTTAACACAGCCTATAGAACTGTCTCACTTTTTTTGTAGGCTGTTCTGGAGACAGTAAAAATAATGCTTATAATGCAGAGATATGAGGCTTGGTTTGAATTTGTTGGTCAAAGTAAATGACTGGTGGACTGTGGAAATGGTGCCATGAGACCACAGTTTGTCGAGTAGTTAGCACCTTCAAACTTGATTAAATCCTCATCACCATCCAGAATCCTGGATGTAAAATTGTTTTTTTTTTCCTGACACCTGCCATTCGTTCATGTGAACCCCCTGCAGCCTCTTGTTCTCTTGCACACCACAGCTGGATGACTTTTCCAGATTCCCCTCGTTCTGTTTACACATGTTTCCCATGCTCTTTTGCACATCTCTCAGTGGCCCTCACTATATGTCAGAGCCCCATCCTGCTGGGCTGAAGCTGTGGAAGCATTGGCTAGGGGGTCTGCCAAACCCCGGCAGCGGTAGGTTTGCCTGCAGGCTCAGCTCTCAGTGGAAGGTCCCTGAGGTGAAAGGGCCCTGTTCTAATCATGACACCATCTGTTGGAGAGAAGGTTACAGCAACACCACACTGATGTCACTCAGGTCTGCTCCATTCACTCTTGTCATTCTCTATACGTCTCTCTCTCTCTCTTTCTCGCTCTCTCTCTCTCTCTCTCTCTCTCTCCCTCTCTCTGTCTTTGTTGGCTGCCAGAATGACAGGCAGCTGGTAGTCCTTTAAAGCAGCCAGAGGGCAGAGCTCTGCAGCTTCTCGCCCCCCCGACTCTGTGCCATCTGGGCCCTGCTGGCTGGGAGAAGAGCACGACTCCTGGGATCTGGAGGAGAAGGTTGGATCTCCTGATGTGGAGGATGTATCCACAGGTCTTGTGATAACCTTCTAAACAAAGCAAAGCTCATGCATTAATGTACAAACCAGCAAAGCATACTTTATGGTGAATTTGAAAGCAGAAGTGCCAGCATCTGCAGTTTAGACATAGGATTAAAATTGTTTGACCTCTTGCAGTGCTGACGTTAGGCTTTTCTACTTTTTAACAAAAGCAACAGTAAGACCAAATATAAATGTAGTTCTCCTGGCCGTTTAGTGCAGGGGAAAGGACATGGAACTGCTTGACTTTACTGCATACAGGTGTGGATGAGTATTGACTCATAATCACACTTTATGGGGTCACCCATATATATTGTATATATAAACTATACACTATATAAATAAAGTTGAATCGAATTGAATGGTGTGCATTTGCTTTTGTTAGCAGTTGCTTTCCCTTCATGCCTAGGTGAACGCTGATGCATAAATTCACAACCTTCTGTCTTGTGAGCCAATAAAAACCAAGCGAATGTCAGGGACTTTTTGCCTCACTGTTTTTTTTTTTTAAATGTGCATGGTGCTAATCTGAAAGAAAGAAAAATCTCATCCACTGATACATGCTAAGGTTTTTGGGGTAAAAGTCTGTTTTTTCCTCTACCTACTAGGATTTTCTTGTTGGCAATGGTGGTGAAGGTTTATGTTATAACACACTTTAATCATTATTTTTATTTCATCTTGACTGATGATAAGTCTCTGTTGAGCCTTCCATTTAGTTAAGGTTGGGTGAATTCAGGTAATATGGGACACATTAAGAAAGTTGTGTTTACCTTCTTGTCTAAAATACATACTTTTAATTTCTCCAGAGATGGTCATCACAAAAATAATAATAAAAAAAATGTGTCCCATAGTTCCAGGTTTCACTTTATGCAAAGCTCCGACCTGTTTTCCTTTGATTTTTTTAAGGTGCAGGCATAGAAGTATAAAATACTGCATGAAAGGTAGCAATCACTGAGCAGTTGTTATTTGGCCTATTCTGATCGATTGTTGTGTTCAAAATCCGAATCCAGAATATGAATACCAAGCCACCTTTCTTTCTTTGGAATTTTCCCAATTTAGTCACCTGCCAATTCTCACACACTTTCTCCTCTATCATATGGTGAGGGTGAGGGCTAACGTGCTTAACAGTCCCCCGAAATTGGCTAGTGTCGCTCTGACTGACAGAAGAGAGAGGATAATGCCATCCCTCCCATCCTGAGAGCACAGTTTCTAGACACAGGTAGCAATCCACAATCTCCCAACAACAGGGTGAACACTTTTTAGTTGCGGCACTCGGGATTTCAGCTTTGAGCCAACTTTCTTAACATAGCAGAGAACCAGTCTTAAGACAGTGTGCTTTAGCATGACTTGTGTCTTGTATTCTCTTAAGATTCTTAAGGTTCTTGTCAGGGAAAATTAGTGAGTACCGGTACTCGAATTTCCAGGGCGTGGGGAAGCTGATCTCACAACTGCTTTTTAGAGAGACTGTTGTGTTTTAAACCATGACAAAACAAACCAACAGCCAGTCTTTGTGTACTGCCTAGCTGGCATCTTTGTTTAAACACGAAGCAGTGGCACTTTGCATTAGTAGTAGAGTTGTAATATATACCAGTGATGCTTACGTTATCAAAATGTCCTTTTATACCAGCTGACAGTGGAAAGCATTCACACTTGTGTTTCGTAGCAGCTGATATAACACATGATCACATCATAAATTATGTCTGGATGAGATTGCAAAATATGTCCTAATAAATCCTAATCCTAATGTCAAATCTGATATGAATCCATAATAGCAGGCCATTTCTGACCATAATACCAGTAGTCTACTACGACTATATCTGTTGGAGAAAAATATTACAAATGTTATTTAATCTCTGTGGCTTGGAGCTGTCATTTTCACACAGTTCAGAGCTTCATTACAAGGTACATTATTGAATAGAAGAAACAGCCAAGAAATGTTGTAGGCAGTGTTGATATTTATATCCACACAACATCAGTGATTCATATTTGCTATTAAAAGGACATTTACAGTAGAAACCACATGTTAAAATATGAGCTGGTGTTTATAACAGCGTGTTCCTACAGCACTGGCAGTCCTGGACAAGATCTATTGCTTTATTGGCTCCTTCGGAGAACCCAATATGTTTGATTTCTTTAGAAATGCTTCTGTCAAAAGTGTTCAGCTATCACGTCTTACTTTCCTCTTGGTTTCTATACTTCAGCTAAATCACGCCTGCTCACATCCACCTTCTATGTCAGTGTGTGTCGTAAAGAAATATGTCTCTGAAGCTCTTTGTGGGATGCAAGAGGTTATTTAGCAAAGGGACAGGCTATGCTATGACAGTTAAGGGCTACCTGCATGAGGCCAAGCAGGAAGAGAAAAGTTGGCACTTCCTCTCTGCAGCTGGGATGATCCCTGTGTTGGGACCGGTATCGAACATATTAAACAGCTACTTAACCTTTTGCTGGAGTGGAAGAGGGATTAGTCCCTTTCCTGCATCTCCTCCCCACCCAGAATGAGGTTAGAATTCAACTCTGTGAAGATGAAATTTTAATTATATTTCACATGTAGCTGGCTTGAGAAGGCATTCACTAAAGGTTTAGGGTAGAACAAGGAGGCATGTCTGTATTTCGTCTTTCTTAGAGGTGTAGAGGAAAAATGGTGGCCAATAATTATCTACCTTGACATTTTAGGACTCTGGAAAGAGTATGGGCATAAAAGTCCTAGGGGTTTTAACTACCAAGTCATAAAATATACATTTTTCAAACTGAAAATAAATTTTCTGTTTACATTTTGACTGTCATGATTTTTTATCATATATATCAAATGTGATTCACTAATACTGGGAATTCTGCAGAAGACAGGCTGACGTTAGCAATGAAAAAGTCTCTAAATCAGATCAGATGCAAAGCCACAACACACAGACACCTGGGACTAAGAGACCACTCCTATTATTAATGAATTAAACCTAATCCTGTGTGCTGGATTCTGGCTTTGATCTGCTCCGTTGTCTCCCGTTTAATCAGCGCAGAGGGTCAGGCATTGCTCAGGCACCGGCTCCGGCTGGACGTGCTAAAGCGCTGAGTTCTCCGGCCCTTTCATCCGTGCCTAAACCCTCTTCCGGAACTGTCACGTGCCGAGGTGCTACAAGAGGTAACCATAGTGACAAGCAGTAATTGGCCTGAGTGCTAGCATGTTGGCACAGCTGCCACAGCTTTTGAAGTATTTACCCTAAATGTCCAGGGTGTTCTGTGCAAAATGGAGAAAGATCAAACATGATGCTTTTTATCTTGATTGAAAAAATGTATAAATCAGGTGTCATATTTGGAGAAGCTGTTGTGACTTCCTTTAAGCACAAGTTGTTTCTTTGCGTGCTAAAAAGAACAGCATAAGTTCTTAGAAATGACTCTTTTGAAGGATGACAGGCAAAAGTAGTACTTGCTGTGAATGCTATTTCTGCAGAATTGTGAGAAAATAAATTGCTTAACTGCTAGATGTTTCTCGTTTTAGCCCAACTGAAGGAACAGAATGTATTTCTTCCCATGAAGAGGCTGTCACACTCCACTAGGCTTGAAAAAATATCATGTTACTTGCTATATTCCTTTGCATTAGGCTAACACTTAATGTATTTATGAAGTACTGTTTTTGTGTAGCATCAGGCAGATCATCATCATCTTTAGAAGGTATTAAAGTAAGAGGTTTCTTTATGATTACTGAAACTTGATAGTTTCCAATTGAGAATTTGATAGTTTATATAGCTGCATATGCAAACAGAGCAAGGCTGGAAACCCACACACACACCTCTGAAGGTCTGGGTGAGATCTTTTGAGAAGAAATTGTGGGCGTTACAGATATATGAGAAGGACCTATAGCTGCACATGACCAGAATGACCAGTGTATTCATGAAAGATGGCAGTCAGGATGCGCTGACTAACTCAGCTATATCTTTTCCAAAATGCACACTGAAAGCTCTGTGACACAAGAGTAACAACACATTTCAATTTTAATCTGTTTTGGCAACTTCAGTGACCGGTTATGAGTAGGTGAATTTACATTATTATTTATTTATTTTAAGAGAGATTCATGCTTAATGATTAACTAAGTTCAAGACCCAGTAAAGGTGTTGTCAAAGCCTCCAGCAACTCCAGTTCCCAGAACCCCATGCTGACAACGACCTCTCAACTATGTCGCAGCACCCAAAAACCAAAAGAAGGGCAAAAACTTCCCAGATTTCCCAAATTGCTATGTCTTCTTTGCTATAGAGTTACAGATGGTGCAATCATGACATAGTTGTAGGTTATTCAAATGAAGTGCACAGCATATAGAAACTGTGGTTTTGTGATTTCAGTGGTATCTGTGGAGCTTTTTGCGGTCATGTGCCTTTGATGTGGCCTGTGTGTATTGAAATGCTCGCAAAAGAGGAAGTGAATGAGGTCTTGCAGCAACACATCCGGTGTAAATTGGCCCCTACAGGGACCCTTGTGTTTCATGAGTTGTCTGCTCACGTTTTGCATTTCTTCCCTCCATTTCTCACTGACTGGTGCGTCAGTGGCTTCCCGGTTGCTATTCATCGTTAGAGCTACACATGATTCAATTTGGTAATACAGGGATAAATAGGTCAGTGGAATGGCTGTCGATTATTGTGAGGATTCTGCTCCTGACATTTTCCATTTCCATCTGCCAGAGTCAGAGAGCTGGCAAGTGCTTTTGTAAGCCCAGATGCCAGTAGCGACAAAGCAGCCAGCTTGGGGCTCTACTGGTGCCTCAGTTTGTCAGGAAATTGCTTTTTTTTAACCAAGAATTGGACCTGTTTTCTTTTTCCTTTTTTTTGTACTAGTATGTCTTTCATTACCTCGGGGAAGGAGGACTGTCATGTGGATGATGCGATGATTGTTTGTAAAGATTTGATACATGGATTTACATGGATCACAGATTGACAGTTGAAGATTTGGCTACTTTTTAATACACTGGGGCAAAAGAAGTAACCCCTAACTGCTGTCTTGTTTTTTCTTTCCTGCTTTATTGGAGAGCGTATTGGAGAGCGTCTGCGTTTGACAGTAATGAGTGAATTCCTTCAGGTGGTCTGGCTTGGATTTGCAGTTGACGTTACTACATGGGCTCCACGACCCAACAAACTGGAATCAGCCCTCACTTTAGGGAGAAGATACAGAGCTGTCACTTCCTTTCCGAGCATGTAAACATATAACTGCACAGGCGTCGTTCGACACACAACCACTTGGGTGTGGTGCTGTCAGTCGTTCATCAGCGTCAGAGTTTATTGTTACCAATTATTCCACTTCATTCCACTTCATTCGGTAGTGAAATTGTATCAGAACTGAAGTGTTTTTTTTCCCTCATGATAGCTCTGCTGTATTAGTCTCTTCTGACTGGCAGCCTGATCTCTGATGTTTTCGTTTTTTTCCCCTCTCCCTCCCACTTTGATGCCAGCATGTTTGTTCTTTAGTATTCTCTTATTGCTTATTCATGGCAGCAGTGTATGCAGGGGTTACCTGTGTTGACAGTGTGCTGTGCATGGCTGCTGTAGTGGGTGTCATTAAAAGGCGGTTCAGAGCTGGGAGAAGCTGATGATCTAGATGAAGTGCTCTCAGCACTGCCAACTTAATGTTGATTGAATGACAGCCTGGGTAGGATGAGCCACACTGAGATATGTGCTTGTGTGTGTTGCAGCGAGACAGGCAGGAGGGGGTTATAGAAGCCCTCAGGTAACTCACACACTATAATTATTTTCATCATGCAAGTTTGGAGTCATGCTGCAGAAATACATGACTTGCTCTTTGTGCATAGATTAAGGTGCTGTTTACGGTTGTGCCGTGGAATGAGATTCAGTTCAGTCCATCAGAGCTGCACATGTATTGTATGGCAATCATGCAAAAGTGAAAACGCCATGCTCCCTACATGTTCCCTACCCAGGAACTCTTCCGCTTATTCAGTGAGTCATGTCTTAAACAGGACATGAGTGTGCGTTCGAGGTGAATTGCATATCTACACACTCACACATGAAAAATAACTCCAGCGTAATCTTCTTAACACGCTGTCATAAGCAACAATAAGGTAATGATATTGGGCAGCCATCGTCGAGTGCTAATTACACAGCTCGAAACAAGTGATTAGCCACGATTGTGGGAAACTAAAATCTAATTGGCAGTTTATGTAAATGTAAATAATGTTTGATACACAGTAAGGAAACGTTATAAAAAATGTGAAGAAACACCTAATTCAGTAGCTGCGTTCACATGCAGCCTAATAAAGCATCAATCTTCCAACTTCCAAGAGCAGTTAGAATGAAAAATGTTCACATTTACATCCAGTTCAAAAGATCACCGAGCCCAATCCTCTGAGCAAGCACATGAGGAATCATTTTAATATTTTGCAGAATTCAGAACCATTTACACGTGAAATTTGGTATTTACGAGAATCCAGTTATTTTGAAAAAAATGTTTGTATTCTCTGAGAGCTCCCATGTAAGTTTAAGTATGATGGAACTTTGATTAGTCAGCTTCAAATCATGTACCGTAATTGGTGGTTAGGTACTTCAGATTTATATACAGATTACATTGTGAAGTTTAAATCACTTTTTAATTTCAAATGCACACGTGAATTTAGTGAAAGTTTTTGGGACCCACCGTTGGGCTTGAGGAAGGTCCTTAATCCTCTCTGAAGTGCACTTGTAATGCTGGTCCCAAGCCTGGTTAATGGAAGAGTTGTGTGTGGTTTTAAATGCAGAAATCCC
>JAOVVH010000059.1:16850743-16861424 GCA_028566435.1 Scorpiodoras heckelii | reverse complement strand
AAACTCCACACAGAACGGCCCGGACCGGGAATCGAACCCGGATCGTCTTGCTGTGAGGCGACAGTGCTAACCACTACGCCACCGTGCCGCCCTCAGGCTAACTTTGCTATCAAATATGGATATGCATCAATGTAGAGTAATTGCCATTAAATCTATTATAATATAACAGTTACTGATTACAATACCACAGTGATGGTGAATTCTTAATTTTGATTGGTCCAAAGGTATTGATTCATTTTCTATAGCAGCAGTCACTATGGTCACTATAAAGTAAGTGATAAAAGTAACTAACTTGTTTTGCAGAGTCCACTGTATTAAATTAAGTATATTCTCAGAAAAAAATAATACACCATTTTTTGGTGCTGGGGTGGTGCCCTCAAGGTACAGCATTTGTATGTCTTGTATGAAAAAACTTGAGTTTGCAACTAGTGAACAATCTTTATTTTATTTTTTGTTTTTTGGTACGTTTAATATTACGCTGAACGTCATTTTCTCCCTTATTATCATGCATAACTTTGCACAGGTACGTGGTCACAGATGACACAACCATACGAGACTTGAGACTTGCCTTTCAATGAATGAGCTGTGAGCACCTCTGGTAATTGGCTATTAATTACCTTTTAGATTAAAGCTTTAAAGATACACTCTATGCAGATTATTCGGTGAAATGTGTGTTCTAAGGTCCTGAAAATGAAGCCTGTGTGAGACTTGAGTATGAGATCCTAGTGACAAGGAAAAATACAATGGAAAGAAATGTTATTTTTGAGAGCGTGTAAATAAGATAAAAAGTAATACTTGCCATATTTTACTTAATAAAAATATATTTGCACATTGACATTGTGAGGATAAAACACTTCAGGTTGTGCAGTTATCATAAAATGATCAACTTTAGGGTGATAACCATAAATCTGCTCAGTTATGTGTCACCACTGTGTCATTTATTATTTTCCTATATCAGTACTCTCTGTCATGCATTATTCCTTACTTATTATTATTATTATTATTATTATTATTATTATTATTATTGTTTTAACACACTGTAAAGGATTTTGAGGTCAGTTTCTTCCTTGACATGTCATTTTGTCCTGAACCCTGTTAAATCTGTGTCTGACAACTTGACAGTCTGTCTGCAGCAGTTGTAGTGCAGGATGTATCTCTTCAGCCGCTAATTAAAATCACTGTATTTCATTTCTTTAACAGTTAGCGCACCACTTGTTCTCTGTGTGCAAGCCTGTAGGCCGGGCCCTTTTGTACATCAAGAAAGTGGGGGTAGAAGGCAAACGGAAGCGTAATAGATATTCATGAACTTCCGAGTCAATGCATATGCATGACTTAATGAATGCATAATTCAGTTCAAACTTGCTGCCACTGATTCAGCACAACTCAGAGCAGCGAGAGAGAGAGAGAGAGAGAGAGAGAGAGAGCAGGATGAAAAATAAATCTAATGTGCAAAGGCTTTTAAAAAGAAAGAAAGACTTTTAAAAGCTGTCAATAAAAATACTGGGCACTTTGACATGCCTTTGTTGAGAATATTTTCCCATTTTGTAAGTCTTCTTTCAGTGTATAATTTCTTTTTTTTCCTCATCAGGTCACTCACAGCAATGCTCTTCTGTATGTCTTCACACAAGTTTTCAAAGTAAAAAGTCTCTTTTCAAACTGAAGAGTTCTGTATGGCTTAGGAATCCCATTTTGATGCATTCATTCATTATAACTCATTTCTGCCTCTGTGCTTCATCTGAAAGGAAGCTCTTTTGCGTGCTCAGTCAATTTCAGAAAAATAATTGAAAACTGAGCAGAACAGCTGAGTTACACATTTGCTCTCTCTCTGTCTTTCTCTCTCTCTCTCTCTCTCTCTCTCTCTCTCTCTCTCTCTCTCTCTCTCCTCCCCCCATCTCAATTCCTTCAGACCTTTGGCATTTTCTTTGACCCAGATCTCCTCCTTACAGCCTTAAGTCAACACAATTCGACAGAAATAAAATGATTGTTATTTCTCGAATCCTCCTCTAGTGCTGTGAAAAATGATTTGCTCCTTGCCTTTCTATACGTTCCGTATGTATGCGTTTTATTTTAAATCTGAGCAGTTCTTATTGAAGTAAAATTCATCGGGTTCTTATGAATATGTCAGTTTGAGGTTCTAAGAGAAGCGCTGGCAGCAGTAATGATAGCCGTGACGTGATGATATATATTCAGTTTATATAGGAAATACAGTGCATTGTTTTGTAGTGTCATAGGAACCAGTTGCTTTTTATTCATGACCTTGGGTTTTGAAAGCCTTCTTCAGTATTAATGTAAAAAGTGTTAAGAAATCAGATAGGTGTGCAAATCCTCGTGCACTCTTGTTCTCTGGTCCAGCGCAAGCGACTATTCAGTTATCTAACTAAGTGACATGGTTTTGACGAGTCTGTTTCTTGTGTAATGAGACATTTCTCCTGTTCACCCCTAGGCTGTGTTTATACACCCAGCAGGCAAGTGGATAAAAGCATTAAGTCTCGGAAGTAATAAATTTATGTGCCTTTAACAAGTCATTTAGTGCGCTTACTTTTTTGGCTGTAATTGCTCTGGCCCAGTTTGTTCTGTCTACTTTACAGATTGAGACCCTGTAAAAAGACGCTCTGGGCAGATGGGTATGGTTTGAGGTTATCGAGTGCGTTCTGCCAGAGCTCTGGTTAGAAGTAACCTCTGCGCCTAACAAGCATTATAAAGAAGACTTGTGGCATTTGCAGAGTTTAAGATCATGGAGTGGATTTCTTCCTGTGTATGAGACTGAGAGAAACAACAGATGTAGAAAGCAACTTCGAAAATCAAATGCAATTCTCATCTTTTTCTTCTTTCACTTCATTTCTTTAACAACCTTTACACATTGTAACGAGGAAGGAAAAACTACCCTCGTTCTCTCCTCATTTGAAATTCACTTCCTGTTTAAGAGCCTTCAGTTCAACTTGCTATAACCTTCAGTAATGTTTTACACTCTGCTCCAGCTTTAATGCACTTCCTCACAAACTCTTGACAGACGTCTCGCAGTAGCCCTGGGCCTCTGGAGGCTCACTGACCTTCTCCAGATGTTTCAGCCTTTGCTCATGTGGACTGCTGCATGCACCACTACAGTCGGCTCAACCCGAGGCCAGTTTTCATGCATGTTCATGGGTGAACACACTGTCCAGTCTGGAGCTTTTATGTTGCTTGTGCCTCAGGTTCAGTATGTTAGGTTTCAGGAAAGAGTGAAAAGGTTTAATGACAGCCAGAAGCAAAGGGTTTAAAGACTTCCTTAGATATAACACAATTATTCAATTTTATTACAGTTGCAAAAAAAAAAAAAACGAGTAAATGCTTTTTACCACACAAGACAATAAATGTGGAACGTTTGAGCTTCCTTAGTACAGAGTCAGTAAAATTAGCTACTTACACACCTGACGACATTTACACAGCTTGTTTTTGCTTTTATATTGGATTATGAGTTATCCAAATATCAGGATTCTGTTATTTTGTTGGCAGGTAAATCAGTAAACGTATGAATGTGGAATTAATGATGCCTGAGTAAGTTGGAGCTTTTAGAGATATTAGAGAGGTAAGTTTGAGCTCTCTAATATTGACTGACACTTGTGGAAGCCCCGCCCCTTCTCCTTATCTCACATTAGTAATCTTTTGGACAGTGCTTTCATTTCGATTCGATTTTATCTATTTGAAAGGTGCATTGACGTGTTGCTCTTATGTTCTGTCGAAGGTACATGGAGAATGTTTTACGTTCATGAATGTGAAATTAAATCTGTCAATGGACAGTATGTTGAACTCAAAAATTCAAAAGACAAAGGAAAAAATATTGAAAATATTTAGGGAATGGTAGTAATAATTAATAATATATTACAAATGTTTGTTTGCTTTGCACTTCTACTTGTGAAACCATTTTATAGTTTCTATGAGGGCCATTAAACAAGTGATTTTTAAAAAGACTATATTGGAAATATTTTATTTTATTGTTTTTTTTTCTATTTACTGAGTTCTTACTCCCCCTCTACGCTGCCGAACTCACCGTTATTTCTCTTTGAGGTCGGCAGGTCTCTGCTCATATAAAAGACAAAGCCTAAGAACTCGAGGCTACTTGTTGCATAAAATATGATAATTTAACAAATGTTGCGTTTTCGCAAGGTGAAGGTAGAACAGTAAAAGTGGCTCATCGTTCTCTTGTGAACATGTCTGATTGCTCTCTTTCTCTCGCTCACCACTTCCTTTGTTTTAATTCGGTCGCTGTACTATCTGAAATAACCCAGCTTTCATCTCCAGTGCCTCTCACCTCGGCTTTACAATTCCACCTTTGTATTCACACTTCAAATAAACCTCTTTTGTTCTGCTTTATAACAGCGAGAAACCTACATCACTCAAGTATATTAACTGTAGACTATTACTGTCGTGTGGAACTGCTCCCTGGGCCGTTGTAAAGACTCCCTTGACAAAACTCCCTGTCATGTTAATTCAAGCTTTAATAAATAGAGGGATGTATAACGGTATTCAGAATGTGCCCTGGTATTTCCTTGCCTCAAAAAAAGAGCAAGTTATCAGAAAACAGAAAAAATTACAGTGTTTTACATTACAGAGGAGTGCTGGGTCGCAAAAGGAGTCTTTTTTTGCTCTTTTGTGGTGAATGTCATTCTATTGAATGTGCCTTATGAAGGCTTTAGTGGCTGCACTAAATAAAGAACTGCAGGGGGTGAAGGCTTGGCAGGAGCTGTAATTGAAATGAACACTCTGATATAACCCCTAATGCGTTTTATCAGCTTTGTACATCTGCAGCCACTATAATAGGATGCACATCAAACCTGCCATGCTTTTGGAAGATTGATATTATGTTTATTGAAATCCAGGTGTGTTTCAGTTTATTCTCCATATTCTCCCTCGCTCTGTGGCATATTCATCTATCAGTTAGTGTGCTATCAGCTGCTTGCCTCCTCTTTGACAGATTTAATAACTTTCTAGAGTACTGAAATGTAAACAGGAGCATCAGTTGGGTTTTTGGCGATGATTCCCAGCTCGGTATGTGACTGAGTGTGTCCTCTAGTGTGTCTCTGAGGTTGACGTCGGCTTGTCAGATAAGAAAAACTGGAGCAAAGGTGAGCTCTCGACCGCTCGTATCACCGGTTCTAAAGAATGAGCCATTTCTTTTTGCCTTCATGCTGAAAATGACATTGCCCCTCTTCAGGAAAGACTCGCATTCTTACACTCTTGTTCCACAGCTGCTGCAGTTTTACCATCAATCTGAGAGGCGAGATGAGAAAAGCAGGGAAGAAGGGAGCGAGCTTGCTAGCCCTGATCTTTTCTGATGCTTTGCCACAGTAAACTGCCCTGCTTGATCCCACTCCCAGTTCATTTGGCATGGGACAACCTTCACACTGCTGTTATTTCCTGAGCGGAGCACTTCATTGCCTGCCCATCACATGCACCTTAATGAAAACTGACAGATTCAAATTTATTTGTAAATTTGTGCATTTGGACAGCAGACTTGCCAATGTTCCAGAATTCCTCTTTTCATTCCAGTTAGCAGGCTTAATTACAAAATTTCAAGCTCTTAATATCTCTAATCTGTGTATTTACACGGAGAACAAACATTACCCAGAGGTGCTGCAGCTCTGAACTAATAATATATCAGTTATCATTATTGCGATTATTGCGAGTGGTTGATCATAATGTTTTTAACACTAAGATTGCTGAAAGTTTTCATTTTCAGTGCTCACAATGCAATGTGTGTCGTTAACAGGACAAGGTAACTCATTTGGGAGATGAACATTTCAGTAGCTTTAGTAAATCTAGTGTTTATTTATTTATTTGTGTATAAGTGTATAAGTGATAGGACATGCTTTCTTTTTGTGTAAGACATCTGTTTTATGAGTAAATTGAGCTATGTAAATATATGCATGAATATTCATGTGCCGGTTTAACATTTAAAAGATTTTGCTTTTAGTAACCATAGTCCATTAATTAAGTTGCATTTTCCTGACCCTTTTTTGCTAAATGACACTTTTTGTTGCTTGATGCAGGGGAAAAAAAGACATTGCAGCAATGTCTCTAATAGCATACTTGCACAAAATTTTCAATAATGTATACAGTTTCAAATCAAATATAAAAAAACAGCAGAAGAATGTGCCCAGAAGTGCTCTTACATGTGAGGAGTTATTTCCAACAGGCACTTACTGGAGTTGGCCATTTTCTCTAGCTGAATTTCAAATGGTGTTTCATTGAGGATGTAATGCACTGAATATTGTGTCCAGTGCCATCATGTTACACTCTCTGGAGTCTCCATATTCAGTGAATAAGTAGCCATTTTGGATTCAGCCTAACTTGAAAATGGTGGATGTTTACATGGATAAAATTGTAGATAGATTGGGAGAAATGTATTTGAATACTAAATATATTAATTAGTGCAGAATTAAATACAAATGTAAATATAACGTATGTGCTGCATAATTGAATGCAGCACTACAACACCAACTGCAAGTGTATGACTTACAAAAATTTCATGCAAACTATCAGTGCACTGGAAATAACTGGGTGTTTGCTGGTTTTATCCACTCTAGGCCAGTTGCTATTATTTTAGATCTCTCTCCATTACATGTGGCCAGTATAAGCGGGATATGCAGACCTTTGCCTTTTTATTATTATCAGCCATTCAGCATCACTGAGCAACTGTTTTGTTTTTGTGATTTAGCTGGTATACCGTTTACACCAACAGTGCAGAGAAATTTTTTTTATATTCCCAATCTAGTAATACAGCCAGTTCCCATTCTGGTGCCATGTTCCCTGCATGATTTCTGAACATGGACTCCAGAGTTAGTTTCCAAATCCTTTAAATTTGGAATCCTCTTATGGGCTTCTTAGTTCTCCAATCTCCCCAATTGCTATTTTAACTTGAAAACATTGCCTTGTGGTTCCATCAGTTGGCCCTGCTAGTGGGACATAATGTGCCCCTCACATGCTCCCAGCTGTAATATATACTGAGGCGAAGAATGGTTGCTTGGCCAAAGTGGTGAATAGGGGGTTCAGCCTGGCATGTTAAAGCCCCATAAATAAAATCCTGCTGTAATCCATTGCTCCCGAACAGCTTGCAAACAGAAATAGTTGGGAATTCATCACCAGACCCTCTGGTGAAGACGGCACAATTCAGAGAGTGTGGATAAATCTTGCATGGAAGGCTTGTCACAGCGCCATGACAGCGTTCCAGCGCTGTGCTTCGAGCTGAGTTCGGGTAATGAGTGGCCGTGGTGTCACCTGGTGCCCTCTCTCCAGGCCAGCCTCCACTAATGTGGCCTGTCTCATACCACGGCCTTCTGGCCCAGATCACGCTGTCGTTCTGGGCCACCATGGGCTTTTATAGATGAGTCTTGCCAAGAGATGAAGCAGTGCATTGAAAGGCTACCATGGGATTGACTTGGAATGGAGTGGCCTCATACATGCCATGATGTTTATGAATGCTCAGTCTGAGAATTGGTCTTTTGGATGAATTTCGGTGCTGTTAGTGTTTATTTAATGACTAGTTTATTTAAAGGTTAGCTACGCTCTTGTAGCTTTCTACATGGAACATTTTGTTAAATGAATCCCTCCGTTGCAGCATTCTAGCATTCTGATCAATACTAAAATGACTATTAAATACAGCATTTGATATTTTAAAGACATTTACTTGATGCATCCCGACATCATCAGCTGCTATTGCTGAATCATCAATTAGCTAGTAAGTTAGTTAACTCAAGTAGCTAGCTGGGTTAGTGTTGCCAGCAGAAGTAGCTATGTTTAGCTACTTGGAAAAGCAGTGTAATGTTATATCAAAGAACACAAACAGCAATAAATAATCCTCATTCATATCAGCTGCCATTTAGGGTTACTGGTCTGGGCAGCAACTCCAATTAGCTACCATTAGCAGGAGTTCGCTAGCATTCTACATGGCCCTGCTTTATGAAAACCACAGGTGTTAATCAGCAGTGGTTCAGTCAAGCGTACAGTATGTGGGTGTGAATTACCGTACACTGTTGGCACAAGGCATGAAATGTCAGTTCATTTTTTACATGTGGTATAAGTTTGATTTCTTCTTTTTTTGTGTTTTAACAACAAATCTTAAACAGCTCTGTTCAATTGTACATATACAGTACAAAGGCGTCACGTTTAAGGATAGAAAAAAGACGGCCTTCAAGTGTTCATGAATTTTCTTATTGCTGACATCCTTATCAAGTGTGAAACAGCAGCAGCTGTAACTTACCACCTGTTGTATTGTGCATACGATCTGTTTGTGTTGGTGTTTAAGCCAAACGGCTCCTTTATTCCCAGAACTAAACAAAGGGAAGGTTTTATGTTTGCTGATTAGGTTTTGTTAATGTGTGTTAAGGAGAATGAGCCATAACGGCTTTCACTGAGAACATGAACAGCTTTATATAAACTCAGAACCTAATAATTAATACTGTATAATTACTGGGGTGTGTGTGGTGCTGGACAGGGATCAGTGTGTTTTTTCACACAAATGAAAAGTGCATAGATAAACGGACTACGATTCTTGACATGATTGTTTTACATTGTATGTAATTTTTTATTTTGATGTGTGTCTGAGTCGACCTTTTTAAGAGCCGGCATAACATTTGGTGAGAATGACGCATTATCATGAAAACATCAGTTCTGATTCTCTTTAAGCTAACACCACATCATTAGAGGCATGTCGACTTGCTGTCTTTCTCCACACAATAATTAATGTCTTCAGAGCAAATGAAATCTGATTAAAGCCCCTGCTCTACTCACAGAAACTGACAGACAGTACGATATGCCTGGATTTAGACAGGATTTCTATCCAAAGCCCTGAATGCAGTGTTGGTGTGATATGGTTCTGGTAATTAAACGTTTAAGGGCATAAACGAGTTTATCAGGGGCCTGGCTGCAAAAAAAAAAAAAAAATCTTCAGTACCTAATCTCATCTGTTTCCCATCTTTAGGCTGTCACTTAAGTGAGCAGATTTACATACATTTCCACCTTCCCTCATCAAGCTGATGGTAGTGGAGTGACAGCAGCTTGATAATGCACAGGGAGTAAATCCTATATTGCAGGATTCCTGAAGCCTGCTCATTTTGATGGGGTGCTACTCTCTCTCTCTCTCTCTCTCTCTCTCTCTCTCTCTCTGTCTCTCTCTCTCTCTCTCTCTCTCTCTCTCTGTCTCTCTCTCTCTCTCTCTCTCTCTCTGTCTCTCTCTCTCTCTCTCTCTCTCTCTGTCTCTCTGTCTCTGTCTCTCTCTCTCACTCACTGTAGAACACCAGAATTTTTCAAAAAACATGCACAGCCAAAAGTATGTGGACACACCAGCGTTTGCGGATGAACCCGTTCCAAAACCAGTGAGCGTTACTACGGAGTTGATCTCCCTCCCCTTTGCTGTTATAATAACCTCCACTCTTCTGGGATGACCTTGAACTAGATTTTGGAGTGTGGCTTTGGGGATTTGCCCCGTCAGCCTGCAGAGCATTAGTGAGGTCAGGGCACTGACGTTGGATGAGAAGGTCTGGCACACACTTGCACAACGGTGTTCAAAGTGGTTGAGGTCAGGGCTTTGGGCAGGTCACTTATGTATAGTTGTATGTATACTTAAAATGACACCCATAATCAGCATGTATACATGCATTGTTTACTGTGTCCTGAATGCTAGGTTTTTAAGTTCATGGTCAAATCAAAGGTTACATTACAATAATAGCATACAAACAGCATTTTAAATGTAATATTTTTAAAACTATAGATAACATTTATTTCTACGTATGGCTTTATCATGACCTGTCAGTGGTTCAAAGGCAAGAACACACCTAGATCATTTGCCAGGGCAACACACACACACACACACACACTCACCCACTTACACACTCATATGGTAGCCATTATTCCTCCGCCACTAGGTGGCATTATGTTTTCCGGTTGTCTGTGCATCCTTCTGAGATGCTCGTTAGCGCTATATCTCAAGAATGAGTAGTTAAATGTTTGTAGGATTTATATGGAATTATCATTTTAACCGGCAACTGAACTGCTTAAATTTGATCAAATCAGGGTCAAGGTCACAACAAGGTCAAATGCCTAAAGTAGTTTTTCTTTATTAGCTTCCTTTCTGTTGGAATTATATTTTAAGACATAGAAATTGTAAGGCCTGGACTTGTTGGTGAGAGAAACATCCCTTTTGACACTGTTGGTTTCTAGTTCTAAGTGTTTTAGCCCTGTGAACTGATCATCTTGCAGTGGAACGTCAGAGCCACCAATGAATGAGAGATTTCCTTTTGATGGATGCTCTCTCACCAAAATAAGAGGCAACACCAGCAGATCCTGTTCCCTTTTTTTTTTTTTTTTTGAGAAGGAAAAAAAACTTGCTTGATGTTGATTTCTTTTCAGAAAAAGAATGCAGAATGAGAAAGAGAAAGAGGGAAAGTGTCATAGGCTGCAGGGTGTGTGTGGGAGGTACGGCAGCGGATTGTGTGCCAGCAGTCACTTCCAATTCTTTTATGCAAATAAATATTTCTCCTTGTCCACCTGGCCCCACAGCCAACTGAGGCCTGCCTTTGAATATTCCTTTCCACCTCAGTCCTGTTTGTATTTGATTGGTGCGTTTATTTGCACTGACACACACACACACACACACACACACACACACACACACACACACACACACACACACACACACACACACACA
>JAOVVH010000059.1:16827276-16842164 GCA_028566435.1 Scorpiodoras heckelii | reverse complement strand
CACACACACACACACACACACACACACACACACACACACACACACACACACACATACATAAAGAGCACAGCCAAGAAAACATGAGAAAACATGTTGGAAAGCAGAGTAATTGCAACTGAGACTTCTTCCACATATATTCAATAAGTGTCTCTAAAAATACTTCACATGAGTGTTGATAAGAATTATATTCTTGTGTGACTAGCTCACTAGCTTTAGCAGGGTGTCTACATAGCCTTGTGGAAGAGTCCAGACTGAGTGAAGGCACAGAATGTGAGAAGATAGACAGGCAGGTAAGCCATCCAATCATTTCATTCAGACCAAATGAAATGATTGGATGGGCTTTTTTTGCAGTCCTGCAACTGCCAAAAATAATAGATATTTTTTTGTAGTGTCTAAGAATTTGATTTATTGATTGCTTCCCGGATGTAAAGAGTATTAAAAAAAACAAAAACAAAAAACAAATGCTTCTAGAAATAAACACGGTAACACACACATACACAGTAACTTTTAAAAGCCTAAACATGGTTTGGGTGTGATGGTCAGGTGTCTGCATACTTTTGGCCATATAGTGTGATAATCTAACCAGACACAGACCCTGATTTACTCAGATCCCAAATAGCAAGCTCTAATTTGTTTGCAGTACCAAAATATGACCATACATGTGACAGTAGCCTTTGTAACAGACTCAAATAGAATGTTAGAATAAACCTTTATAAACGTGTACGTAGGTTTATGCCAGTTGTTATACAAAGCTTATGCAGGTTGCATGTATGTAGTGCAATGAACAGTAATCTTGTGGTGTGACAGTATGACAGTTGATCCCTGTTAGACTAAGCCTTTCTAAATGTGTTCGTAGATTTATGCTAACTGCCATAAAGAGCTTATGCAGGTGGCGTGTAACCACTGCCCTTAAGTAACGTGTATATCTGTATAGAGTATTTCATGTTTTATAGAGCTCACAGGCTGTTGTAACAGATGTTGTCTCCTACTGTGGGTCTGTGTAATATTAATATAGTGCCTTCAGAAGAGCCTTTTCAGGTAAGAGGAAAAACTGAGCTCTGCATATCTTAGCTTTACTTAAAAATTAGATGTGGGTGTTTAATCACAAAAAGAGTGGTTTTTTTTCACTGTTTAACATTTCGTAGTGGGAATAAAAACACAGCACACTTCTAAATGTCACGTTCAAGTTCATCTTGTAACACAGTGTGAACAAAGCAAATCTCTGCTCCATCTTTATGACTTTTGTCTGTTATTAAATGCAGATTAGAGTGTCAAATGAGAAGTGAGATTTACAGAGTGCTGTACAAACACTTTTCCTACTCTCCATCCAAGGTGGAAAAAGCCCCAGCGGGTCTCCGTCTTCGTCTGCCTGCCTGCTCTACCCTTACAAATGCTGCCATTGGGGGTGGTGTGTGTGTGTGTGTGTGTGTGTGTGGGAACAGCACGCAGAGCTGAAGAGTAAGAGGGGTCGACTTGGTCACAGTGAGGGTGAAGGGTCTGTTTAACTGTGGCCACTGATCGAAATGTGAGCAGGAAAAAAGCGACTGTTCTTCACTTATCCTTGAGCAGAAAAGCAGGAGTGTGGTGCGTCAGAAATGAGACTCTTTGCTATTAAACATT
This sequence comes from Scorpiodoras heckelii, assembly GCA_028566435.1. Taxonomy (NCBI): domain Eukaryota; kingdom Metazoa; phylum Chordata; class Actinopteri; order Siluriformes; family Doradidae; genus Scorpiodoras; species Scorpiodoras heckelii. Next base: position 16,840,544 of record JAOVVH010000059.1, on the reverse strand, counting down.
GAGCTGGTAAACACCAGGCGCAGACAATGCAGACAAAGATGAGCTGTTTCCATTACAGGCCCTTGTGTGCCACGTCGCCGCTTGCGGATATGGTTTCACTTTTTATACTTGCCATTTGGAATATGTGCGATTGTCTCTTTGTTTAGCTGTGTCACCCTCGTTAAATTCTCCCGCCGTTAGCGCTGGCAGCTAAACGAGGTTCTGTAAGGTCACCATTTTTAATAGGCTCTCAGCAATTACTGCATGTGGCTGGAGCCTCCAGTGAATTAACCCTCCAACTGGACTGTAGTGGTGTTACGGGGGCTGAGAGCCAATAAAACTAGGGTTTGAAGATAACGCTTGAATGGATTTTTTTTTTCTTGAAGGTAAACAAAGCACTGATGAGGGAAAGAGAATAATAGGACATGAAAATTAGGAAAGAATTATATTCTTGCACTGTTGTTCTTTTTAGTTGAAGCGAGAGAGAGAGATATAAGTAAGAGAAGTGCTAGACATTCCCTAATCCTCAGCAGTCTCTGTGTCTGCCACAGAGCTACTCAGCACTGTCCTTCAGGTTCGAGGTTACAGACAAGCCAACCACTAAAAGGCTGTTTCTCCATGTGCACTCTCTCTGTTTCCTCCTGTGAAAGAACATCAAATCGAGCCAAGGTCTCACACAGCGAGTGAGAGTGAGAATGACAGAGTCTGATATGAAGCCAGGCGCTGTTGCAGCGTGTTTTAGACAGTCTCCTGACTGGGGGCTAAAGCCTGTGGTAGGTTTGCACCCGCGCCCAGTGTCAGACTCCTGCCGAGTTTTGCCGAGACATTAATTTAAAATGTAAATATGGTTGGCTCTTTGACTCTTTGCTTTTCTCCTCACATGTTTGTCTTGCTTTTTCTCAGCTTTTCGTGGACTCTAGGCCCATTATGCTTACATATGTGCTTCATAAAAACAGAATGAAGCTGTAGTAAATCTGAACAATTTTTAAACACATTAAGAGGACTTGACTCTGATCATCATTGATTCAATCATCAGATTTTACAGAAACAAGCTGAATCTCTAGAGGCTGTGCAAGTGTGTATGTGCATGAGAGCCTTCTAGTGTTGTAGTATTTGAGTCTCAAGACCGCCTTTTCACTTACTCTGTCTCGTTTTGGAATTGAAATCAATTCTACTCGATCTTCAACTGGTGTCAGACCAGAGCGGCATGGGTTGGACCAGTGATTTTAGAAGGAGATCTCGAGATCGTTCTTCTCACTAACCCCACCACAGTGATGATGATAAATTTTTCTCTTTTTTATACTCTCTAAAAAATATGAATCCATTAATTCATATTGTATTGACTGGTGCACTGTATTTGATATATAATGTTGGTGATGTTGGTAGGTGAAAACAAACCTGTGTTGTAAGTCTCTGACCTCTGTCTTGCCTCCCCAAAATCCAAAAGCCTTTGTCTTCACACAGACTCGACCCTTTAAGGTCTTGGTCTTGATTCGGACTCGATATAAGTGGTCTCATCCCCATCACAAGAGCCTTCTCTGGCTTTGTACTAAGCATATCTACATAAAAGCATAAACGTATTCAAGATGTTTGTACTTTATTTACCTGGACAACCAGTTTAGTCCAGAGTGACTGTGTGGTAGCATAGACAGTTTTACACAAATATAAAGTCTTCAAAACACTAACATTTTTTTCTTATTCATCTAATAATAAATACTATTACTCACTTTTTATTATACATGTTTGTCATTTTTATTTAAATACATCCACAAAAAGCAAGAAATAGTTCAAAACCTTGTACCACCATCCCAGCAATCTGAGTGTAAGTGTATGGTTGCTTGAGGGAATGACCAGATGATGATATAAATCAGATGTGTACAGTGAGGTCAGTGTGAACAGGATTGTTATTACTGAGGAAACTCTAGTAATTTGCTCAGGAATTCTTTTTCTTCTTCTTCTGGGTAAATGTTATCCAGCATGAACAGGACCTATTTAACAGATAACAATTAGAGTTGTCATGCGATTATTTTTTTTAAATCACATGTTAATCGTGGTTTTAACGCACATTTTGATTTGCGTTGTACGTTCAGGTCTGCATCGTATGGCCTTTGAAAATGTTGTAGCTGTTTATCACTTCTCTATTTTAAGAAAAACGACTGTTGAATGCTGCCTCGTTATTCACTTGACTTTATTTGATAAAAGTGAAACATTAAAGATGATTGATTAAGTTAAAGGGAACTGCACAGTGTGTAGGGAGCGATTGAACATGGGTATATTACTTCACCGGAAGTTCTGTTGTGCTGCTGCTACATGATTGGCCAATTGGATTTTACCCCAGAGACCCGCCGCTGCAATGGGGTTTGCGTATGTGTTATGCGGATCTGTCGTCTTTGTCGTCTCCATCGATATTAAACTGATGTAGCATAAAAAAACAAGCCAAAAATAGCTACAACTTCTTCGTTCTCCATTGTTCCGTTCAATCTTTAGCAATGTTTATGATAGCTAATGATCTAGGAGATCCTAACATTCACCACGAGAGATCAGAGCACTGTGAAAAACATACATTAAAAAGTTGAAGCACGTCACCCACAGTTCATACACATTTCATCACATTTATTTCAAAAGTGCCTACAGCATATAAAATTAGTATGAACTGTGTTTTTTGATTTATCATGCTAAATACAGCCGTGTGCTGTCTTGTAGAACGCAACCATTGTAATCAATGCACGACCCGATGCTGTCCGCTGTTGATGATGTTGAAGGGCGTCCAAAAAAAGCCGCTTAGTGACACACTGTACCCTGTGTAGTGTGTAGGGAGCAGGGATACATCTTAGAGACGCTTGTGATCAGAATGCAGCATTAAATGAGTAACATAATGGTCAGTTTTGGAATGTTTGTGTTCACTGACTGCGCCGCTGGTTTGCGTAATGTAACTAATTTGTAATCTGCATAAAAATCTATAGTGGCGTTAATTTTTTAAATCGCGATTAATTCGTTCACGTGTTAACGAACGCATTTATTTGACAGCACTAATAACAATATTTTATACTGCTTATTGATTGTGTATGGTGTAAAAATGGACATCATACTACAGGATTTCATCATGAAGTAAATCATACTCAAGATGGATTATTGCCTTCTGTTAGAGCCACTAATTTACTTGTGTTTTAGATCATTGCCGTGTGGCATGGTCTAAGCTTTGTTTGTGTATAATAGACAAAACCTGGTTTATTTATTATTGTAACTGGAAGACTAGGTCACATTTTAGAAAGCAATCATGCAGAAATCCAGATAATATGAGGTTTTTCTGGCATGCTAATGGAATAATGTGTGTGTGCATTTGTGTGCGTGTGTGTGTGTGTGTGCGTGCGTGCATGTGTTTGCATGTGTGTACGTGTATGTGTGTGTGTGTCTGTGTGTGTGTGTGTGTGTGTGTGTGATTACTCTACATAATTTGACATCCTGCACAACCCATGAATGGATTTCCACACCTGTAAATATTTCGGCATCAGCTAATAATGAATGATGTGTTGAAATCCCCTGAAAGAGTGCTGTCTGTTTCCCAGAAGGGGAGCAGAGGGAGAGAGAACATCAGTTTAAAAAATGTGAAAGATAAATGTGACTTAGGGAATTATTGAAGAGTATTTAGTACACTTGAACTGGACATTTTTATGAAGCTGCTGAAAAATATCAGAATCCAATTCATGATTCAGGAATCGTATTTAACAAATGGTAAAGCAGTGTTGATGAAAACTCAATATGAAATAGGACACTAATTGAAATTTGGATAAAGCTGTTTTAAAGAATGTAGATGTAAAAGTAATTCTGATTTGCATGAATATCTACAGCTTATGAATGGGCATGGTATGACCAACACAGGACACTTTCATAAAATAATTTGAGTTGTGAAGGCCAGGCTGTTGTTTTTGGTGCAGGAGATAGTTTTTTGACTATGGAACGTTTCCTGTCGGTGCAGAAGGTTGTTCTTTGACTGCAGAATGCTTCCTGTAGACACAGGAGGTTGTTTTTTGACTATAGAAAGTTTCCTTTAGGTGCAGGAGGTTGTTTTATGACTGTGGGATGTTTCCTGTCATCAATAGCAACCTCCTGCATCTACAGGAAACATTCTATAGTCAAAGGAGGTTGTTTTTTGCAGGAGGTTGCTATTGATGACCACTTATTGGAGCAGAGACATAGAGAGTGGAACTATTTTAATCTGCTTAGCTGGAACATACTGCTTGGGGTCAGACCTATCACAGCTACCATCAACAGCGAAGATTGAGCCAATGCCACTATGTCAGTGATAAAACTACTGTCTATACGTATGTGTGTTTTTAGAGACTTGCTTTGCTAAGTGCTTATTGGTATTGCTATTGCTTTGACTCACAGATTTCTCATGTATTATGTCAAATCAAAAGAATTTTGGGGAAAAAAGGTTATGATTGCAGAAACATAATTAATAGGCACGTTAAATAAACAGTAAGCCATTATGTTTTTAGGAGATCAGTCTTAGCTATTGCTAAGATTTTTGCAGTAAGAAAGATTTTATTTTTCTCTCTAGTCACCACATTAAGTCTGTTAAAGGCTGTAAAGTGTCTGCGTCTGAAATGCAGTTCCCCTCTGTTTACTCTGATTACGGCGTGATTATCAGACGCTCTGAACATGCAGAGAGTCACTCTGATGGAGTGATTGAGCTGAAGAGGAGGCCTGGCAGGAAACGAACAGAAAGAGTGATCCCTGGGTGTGCGCTCTTCTTTCTCTTTCCCTTCGTCCTCACTTTTTTTCCTCTCCCTCCTGATCTTTTCACTTTCGTTCTCTTTCTCTTTCCTTTTCCCTCCCTCCCTCTCTTTATCTGTCTGGTATCTGCTCGAGTCGAGCTCTTGTAGAGAACACCCTGCCCTTCACTCTCCAGCTCCCCCCGTCGGCAATTAGAGCTCGATTAGTCGCAGCACGGCAAAACATTTCACATTTTAGGCGCAGAGGAGGAGAGGAGGAATTGCTTGTTGTTCACTCCAGCTGACCTTGAAGGATCTCTGAGCATTTCTCGCCCTGTAATTTGAGTTTTATGTGAGCTGAGTAACAACTTCACAAATAGGCCACTTAATGCTGAGTGTTTTAAACTAAGCTATAAACAGGCATTTACTGTTGCATAATATTGATGTTAAATCATGCCTAATTTTTATAATACAGAATGTTTTTGTGTAATGCTGTACTACATTATTACAATGGCTCTCTGGGCAGGTATTGCAGTGTGTGTTGTGTCATTGCTGCAGATTTGCAAACTTGGCATTGTATTTGGCTAGAGCACATGATATTGTAGCACCAGGGACAGCATCTTTTGAACATATGTTTGTCCCTACTGTGACATGGAGCTGTTAAACACATGAGTGAGCTCTGTTAGTTTGTCATTTAAACTTTTTGATGTCTTGATTTCAGTACTGAGCTGCTGCTCAAAGCACTTACTATGACTTGAATCTGGTTTGTCTCAAGGTTTCTTCCTCATGAGCGTTCCTCAACATCATCACCTCTGGCTTGCTTGTTAGGGATACATTCATACATTTAAAATTTATATCCTAAATTTATATATTTCTCTAAAATCGCTTTGTGGCAGTGTCCATTGTTAAAAGTAGTGCTGTCAAATTAACGCGTTAATGCGTTCGTTAAAGAATTAATCGCGATTAAAAAAATAACATCACTAAAAATTTTAACGCAGATTAAAAATTTGTTAAATTACGCAAACCAGCGGCACCATCAGTGAAAGCAAACATTCCGAAATTGATCGTTATGTTACTCATTTTAGGCTGCATTCTGATCGCAAGTGTCCCTAAGTTGTATCCCTGCTCCAAACACACTGCACAGCGTACAGAATCCCAAGGGCTCTTCATAGGGAACTCGGTCACTAAAACGGCTCCATTTGGACGCTGTACAACGTCATGAACAGCGGACAGCCTCCGGATCGAGCCGTCATTACAGCACCCGGGTGTATATAGCCTGATACATCAAACAACACTGTTCAGACTAATTTTGTATGCTGTAGGCACTTTTGAAATAAATGTGACGAAACCGCTAGAAACTGTGGGTGATGTATTTTAACTTTGTAATGTATTTTTGGTTGTCTCTTCTCATGCACAGTGCTTTGATCTACCTTGTTAGCTATCATAAACATTGCTAAAGATTGAAAGGAACAATGGAGAACGAAGAAGTTGAAGCGATATACCTATGTTCCCTCGCTCCCTACATACTGTGCAATTAATTTTAAATGTAAAAAAAAATCAACAGACATCAATCATCTTTAATATTTCACTTTTATCAAATAAAGTCAAGTGAATAATGAGGCAACATTCAACTGTTGTTTCTCTTAAAATAGACCAGTGATAAACGGCAACATTTTCAATGCTCCGACCTGCATGTACAAACCGCTATTAATGCGAAACAAAAAAAATCAATCACGCGAATAACGTGATTAAAAAAATTAATTGCGTGACAACACTAGTTAAAAGTGCTAGACAAAGTCTGTGTACGAGACTTGAGCTGCTCAACAGTCCGTCTTCACTGTTGTCTGATTCTCCTCTTCATGATGTGCCATACATTTTCAGTTGGAGACAGATCTGGACTTCAGGCAGGCCAGTCAAGCCACACTGTTGTGACTCGTGCAGAATGAGGCCTGGCATTGTCCTGCTGAAATAGATATGGAGATCCTTGGAACATATGTTATCTTGACGACAGCATGTTTCTCCAAAATACCAGTATAAGCCTATCAAAAGCCTTGTCAAACGTGGACTTGTCTGAACACAGAACACGTTTCTGCTGTCTTTCAGTCCATCTCAGATGACTTCAGGCCCAGAAAACTCACCAGTGTTTCTGTGCAAAATTAATATATGGGTTCCTCTTTGCATAATACAGTTCCAGGTTGCATTTCTTGATTCAGTGGTTCCTGTGTAGTGCAAAACAGCAAACAGCCAATCACATGTGAAATGTTGAATATTATTTACAAATAAATACAATAAGAGATCAGTAACTCATATGTTCTTGTTGTCGTATACATTAGAGTTTATATTTGTTTATTTGAGTTTATTAAAACTGCTCTGAAGCAGTCTGATGAAAAAAACGAAACCTTACGAAATTCAAAAACTTGCACAAGATCGAGTCAGCAATCTTTTTTTTAAATGACTAGAAAGTAGAGGTGTGTATTACGTAGACCATAGAGAAGTTTTTTCTTCTGAAACTTAAGTGCATGCTCATGATAACTGTACTTAAAGGTGCAGTGTACAGGATTTAGGGGGATCTATTAGCAGAAATTGAATCTAATATTCATAATTCTTCATAAGTTTTATTAGTGTATAATCTGTAACTATGGATTTCTGCCAAACGAAGCTGTGTTTGTGCCTAGACTCTTCCTGGGACATGATGTGAAGCATGAAGGAACTGTCTCTCAATCAGTTATCCTTAATCTCTTCTTCCATCTTTCCCATGATATCCACTTTGTGCTAATGCGAGCAAGAAGTGTGGCAGTAATGTAGTGGAGGCAGTGTAAACAATATAAGCAGTGTTGATCCACAGAAACTCCTTTAGATCACAGAAAGGTTAGCTGAGTTTGCTCTGGCCTTTTGTAGCGTAATGGCAGCAATTTCCACCGACTTCACATACAGCACGTCTCTCTGTCAGAGATCCCTGAGTAAACCTAATTAGATATACCCTCACCTTTGCTGGCATGCCTTCAAAAAGGGACTATGCCATTCTCTTATATTAGTGTTTAATATCCTCTCTCCTTGTAAGAAGCTCTGGGTGGTGTCAGCAATTAGTGGGGAATGTCATTGAAAATATCATGGCTACTCACACATTTTTTGTGGTAGTGCCTTTTAAACAAGACGGTTTCTAGCTGCCATTGGGGATAAGAGGAAAATATGGCATTAGGCAATTCTTAGTGAATGTGTCAGGTCCTACAAGCTTAGAGGAAAAGAGCATAGAGGAGTTTAGACTAATATTGTTTTGTACTAGCAGGAAGATTGTGTTTTCTGTTAGTCATCCATCCACTCATTCATCCATCCATCCATCCATCTACTTGTCACTGAGTCACTATCATGGATGATGGAAAAAACATTGCTGGACCATTTGTTGAATGTTTTTTACGATGAAATTAGAGACATTTCATCAAAGTGATTCAGATTGTTGAACATTTGATGAGACATTTTATATTAATTATTATGTTTCTCCTAACCACATTTTTTTTCATGAATTATTTGCTAGCATACTAGCAATACTAGTGTATTGCCTTGAGAAAAACAGCAATGGCTACATTCAGCATGTAGCAGAAACTGGAAAATTCCTCCACATTTGGTGCACATGGGAGAACTTTGGCTTCGTGGTAAATTACGATGCTGTTGGCCAGTGGGTTGTGAACTGAAATATAGCAGCGTGCCAGATCCAGCAAATATGTGGAGCTAATACTACAAACATATCTGGTACCACCCTTCTGTATCAGGCTCTAAAACTAGAATAAAACACAAACAGCATGAGCTCCAACAATGTCACCAAAGTCAAATAACCGTAACACTCTGTAGTGCTTAAGATATTCCTAATATTAGATAAACTATAAAAATAGAACACCAAAATTATCTGGAGTATATGATTGTGGAAAAAACTGGTGCAGTCTGTAAAGTGAAAAACCTTGATCATAATGTTAATATTCCAATATACTGCTAATATACTCCTGGATTGACCCATGTCTTTGGATGCCAAGTGCATATTACAGATTTCCAGTACAAATAACAGTGTGATAATGCTTTGTGTTTATGAACACATATTCATTCACAGATGGTGTCTTTATTGCATCGTAGGTGCAGCTGATTGCTCCGATTGCATTTGGAAAAGCGATGGCTGCTGTAAATTGGCTTTTGATGTTGGCCTGTTTATCGAGACTGTAAGGAAACTTGATGCATCTGGGTGGCATCCAAATTGCACCATACCACATGGCTGAAACAGCATGACACAGCTCAGGAATTTCTGGGAGACACAAGATCGATGAACCACTTCCTGTGGAAACGCACTTCTTAAATCCCCCAAAGTTAGCGGTACATGTTATATTTTACAGGACATTTGTTCATTTATTCAAAGCAGTGTAAGTTTATGACACCTGGATGTTCGAACTGCGACATTGGGCTGCCAACGTTGGGCCTTTAACCCTCTGCTTAACCCAGCCACTGAGGGGTGCAGAACCCTGTGGTGCACCCAAGCCTGGTTAATGGGAGGGTTGTGTCAGGAAGGGCATCTTGCAAGAACTTGTGCAGACTTGATCCACTGTGGTGACCCAAAGTACAGGAGCTGCCCGAAAGAGGAAAAAAAATGTACACTTATGACACTGTCATACAATGTGTCTTAATTGCATTATGCATTGCTATGTATTATCATCTCACACACAACTTGGACCAGGACAAAGTTATTACTGAAAATGAATGAATGTGACATCCTCCTAAGCCAACCAAGGACAATGTCCTCTAAGGGCACTTTTGCACCAATCCATTGCCCATTGGCTGAGTCTGAATTGCAGGAAATATGATACTTTTTTCATTTGCCCTTTGCTTTCATTTGGTTTCCCAGTACACATAATGAACCAAAACGCAAACCCCAATAGCACCACTAATTAAATTTATTGGTAAAGCTTTCATAAGTATTGACAAGGAATTCTACAAGGTGTCAGTTAACTCTAATTAGACTACTTAACCTTTCTCATGACTTTTCCTCATTAATCGTTACTGGTGTTCAGAAGAACACTTTGTTAGCTCATTGTTATGTCATGATATAGACAAAAATGACAATAGAGCTTGGTAATGACTACCACAAAAAACATTTTGCTGTTATCCAGCATCAACTCATTTTCATCACAGTTACTCCCAAACTAACTTCCTTTTGAAATCAAATGGATATGAGCCATTTAAGCTGGAATGACTTGATATCAATATCCAAACGCCGTGAGGAGAAAAACTCCAGCAGGACATGGGCGGCCAGCTCTAAATTGCCTTTGTGGAGAATTACTGACTTTTTTTTAAATGCTCTCAGTTTCTCGATTTGTAACCTTGAAACGCTCTCGTCTCAGAAAGAGCACATCCTATATGAGCAGTATAGTGGGGGAGTGGAGGGTGAGGGGGAAGCCACTACTACACGGCATATCAGCATTCATAGAGTCCTGAACGCTGCTTTTTTCACAGTTTAAGCACTGCAGGGGTTTTGCCACATGTGCTCAGGAAGGAGAAACGTGCACAATGATGCTGTCGTGTTTCTTGCTTCAGATAATGTCCGCTGTGTTATACAGCCTCACTATGAAGCGGAAGCCTTTATTTTATTTTGGATGGGTTTCTTTTCCTGGGAGTGGATACACTTGTCTTAAAGGGCCTCATAAATCACTCAGTGACATTAGTGGAGTAATAATCTATGCATTGTTAACCTGAAGACGTGCTTCCTTCTCATTTAGGATCAATAATGTAGCCGCGCATGATTGCGTCGTACAGCACAGGCCGTGCAAAATAATCGTTTTCATTATCACGCGCAAACACAATGACTTTTATTTTGTAAATATGATTTAAATGACCTGCAATTATTAATTATTATAGTTGACATTTACTGTGTTTTTTTTTTTTTGGTGTCATATTGAAGGCAGTCATTGTAACAAGCTCCATGCCTTGTTTGGTTTCTTTTCTCCCTCCTGTGTCCCTCACACTAAAGACTGAAGACCTTTCTTGCAAAATGTACAAACATTGGATTTTAAAATGGGTTTTTATTGGCTTGCGATTTCCTCCCTCCTTCTTTGACTTCCTCCAGCGCCTCAGATGCAGGCCCATGCAGTGCTTGATAAATGTGTAGTGTGTAATTATCATTAATTATCATTAAGAACTCAGCCCCAAGCTCGGACGCATTCAGAGTAAATGTTTGTAATGTTCCCTTATCCTGGCGTTGTGTTGTGTTGTGAAAACTGAGAAGCTTTTGTGCTGACACGTGGTTCAGTCATACAGTGTGTATTTGCGTGAGCTTGGTTATATTCGTCTTTCTGACAGAGTTGGTAGTTTAAGAAAATGACAGAATGACAGGAAGAGCTGAACTGATGGCTAGAAGGTGTGCACTTTTTATTTATGCTCCTTAATGCTGTCTCCTGTGATCCCTTCATTCTGAGAACTGACTCACTCACTAATCCTCTATAAACTTCTCAATCTTCTGGAAATATCCCTGACTGATTGACACTTCTGACCTTTAGTTTCCGGCCATTGGCTGAGAAAAAAAAAAGCTCTTCCCTGCGGTGATTGGCCGACTTGTTTGTGATTGCCTTTACCCGGTTGGCAGGCAAGTGTGATTGGCGGGGGGTCGCTGGCTGGTGAGGCAGGGGGTAGGCAGGGAGCAGCTGCACAGAGAGCCTGGCCTCTTGGATGTGAAATGGTTTTGATAAATAATAAAACAGTGGTAATAACCAGCTGCTTTGGAGGTCACATGACCTTCCGCCACACCCGCCATGCAAATAATGACTTCATGGCAATCTCATTGGTTCATGCATTATTTAGCCCAGCCCCCTGTTGTTAACTCCACCTGCTAAAGGCACCAGAGGTGTCCTCACACGGGTACTAAAATATCATCCTATGTGTGTGCGTTTGCGTGTTTGCGTGTGTGTGTGTGTGTATGTGTGTGTGTGCGTGTGCGTGTTTAAAGGTAAAAAATATCATGCATGGTTCATAGTCTATTCTTAATGTTTTGAAACTGAGATTGAGTGTTGTTTCATGTGTGTGGTTTTGTGTGCGTGTGTGTGTGTGTGTGTGTGTGTGTGTGTGTGTGTGTGTGTGTGTGTGTGGTATTATGACTGCTGTCCTGTAATAAATGTAGACTCACTGGCGAGTGAAAGACGTTGTTAACACCAGTGCTGATACCGAGCTACGCAGTTCAAAATTGGCCCTACGCTGGGGTATGGATTCTTCAATTGCAGTTTATTTTCAAGGTGTGTCTACCACTTTACCACATTGATTCCTCCTGCCTGGAACACCTCGAGAGTGTGTGTAGTCAGAGTGTTTTACACTAACATTACAACGTGCCTCCCGAGCAAAGAAGAGAAAAGATCAATGCGCTCTTCCTCTAACAAAACATCTTGTGTCATACCTGTGATCATCTTACCACCCTTACAATGTATCCTCCAGCACAGCACATGCTTGTAAAAAGCACACACACACACACACACACACACACACACACACACACACACACACAGAGGCAGGTCTTTGATTTTCCTTTTTCCTAAGAAACAAGTCGAGAGGTAGGGAATTGGATCAGTGCCATATTTGTTTTGAGTGTATAGTATCACTATACACACACACACACACACACACACATGTACTGCTATATTTGTGAGGACTTTACATTGACATAATTATTACTGCAGCTAATTAAGGCTAACCCAAACCCTACCCCAAACCCGAACCTTAACCTCCATAATGAATAGGCAACTTTTTGGTTCTTTTTATTTATTTGTTAAAAGCTGCAACAACAAAAAAAACTCTTTGCTTGTGGGGACCAGCAAAATGTCCCCACAAAGACAAAAATATCAGATATTCCTGTGCTTTTGGAGATATGTGGTCCCCACAAAGACATAAAAACATGATCACACATATACACACACACAAAAGTTTGTCTTACTTATATCCTTAAATTATTGAAAAAAACAGTTTTGTCCTCACAAGTGGTGATGGGGACGAGACCACCTACATTCAGTCAGAGTCAGGTCTTTTTTTCATTCACATTGCCAACATTTTATATTAAATACATAGCACCAGTCAATACAATGTGAATTAATGGACTGGATTTAATGTGGGGGTCTTTTGTTGTTTTTGTGTATAATTATTTTTATAGTATGATAAACTGGGAAACAAACAGTCTCAAGGCCTCCCTCTCATGTCTCTCTGAAAGGTAGCTCTACCAGCATCTTTCTTTCTTACACACTCCTCTAATAGGAGCTTTCATGTCATTGCAGTGATCATCTGAGACCAGTGTGTTTTATACAGGAACTTTGTCAGCCTGCTTTCACACCAAATCCAAACACTCGTCTACAGCTACGGCTGCGGATTCAATTATTTTCTGCCTGCGTTTGTAAAGCCAGCCATATTTTCATTTGCATTAATGTAATCAAATGGATCAGAGTTCACAAAAAAGCTTCCTTTCAGACTAGGTATGAAAGTGCCCTTGTGTGTGTATGTATATATATATATATATATATATATGTGTGTGTGTGTGTGTGTGTGTGTGTGTGTGTGTGTGTGTGT
>JAOVVH010000059.1:16794099-16808782 GCA_028566435.1 Scorpiodoras heckelii | reverse complement strand
CTTTGGTGGCAGGAGGTAATATTTGCCAGGGCTAGCGTCTTTTCTTTAGGGACTTGGGCTTAGCCCTGGGTGTGATTGTCTCCTGCCACCAGCCCCATCATTAAGAGAATGAGCCGCCTCAGTTCTGCTCATGTGCACGCCATCCTGAATGTCACGGCAGGCATGCACTTTATGGATCTGAGATCTGAGGCAGCTCCTCCGGCCTCTATTGGGACCGATCCTGGGCGGGGCTGAATACCCGCCTTTCCCCCTGCCTCATAGGGGAAGGTGGCAATGGTCTCTGTTGCATTACGCTGCCCCTCTGCATGATCGGAGAGGCATGCGGTTCCTCCTCTGTCTGCTCCGTGCCTCACTTCCGGCCGGTCGGTCAGGGTGATCGGCGTCACACACCTGTGACGGAGGCGCGGACAGACAGGGGAGCCCCGAACAAATAAAAGAAAAAATCACAAGCACCATCTAGCCCCTAAACCCCTCTTTTGATTTTCCTAATTTTATTATCTTTTCCCTTCGTTCCTTTGCTTTGTTTATTTCCTGTTTGTTCGTCCTTTGCCCCGTTGTCACGCCGCTTCAGTCTCCACCTCTTTTTCGCTACATGCACGTCAGCGTAACATTCGCTGGCATTTTTGGGGGAATCCCGGATATGATGTCAGTCGCCTGGGTGCCCCTCAGCGGTATCCCTCGCCTACCAAGAGAGGTATGCGGAAGCACCTGAGGCCCCCCTTCGCGAGCCCGCGCCCCGCGTCTGACACTCCTCTTCCTGGATTCCCCGGCTCTTGTCGGCAGTCGCTGGTTCGATCCATTTAAGTCCGCTACCACAGGTCGTCCCTCAAGATGCGCTTTAGGCTAGGGGAACCCACACGGCCTGTGGAGCGAGACATCATAGGATCGAATCCAGATGTTGTCGACCCACTCTCATTTCATCCTGTTTTCACCCTCTTTCACCTTTATTTTTATATATATATGTTTTATTTGAGTTTATTTATTATAAGGGGCATGAATCAACTCGTGTGAACCCCGGCCTGTCACATGCCGCCCTCTATTGGGTTGACGCGCCGCACATGGGTCCTATCTCCCTGGGCGGTGCGTAACACAGAAGAGTTCATGGTCGAATCAGTGACTGCAAGGTGCCCCTGTCCTGTGGCTGCGAAACAAGCCCAAATCATTACCCCTCCTCCACTGTGCTTGACAGTAGGTATGAAGTGTTTGTGCTGATGTGCTGTGTTCACCAAATGTGGCACTGTGCATTATGGCCAAACATCTCCACTTTGGTCTCATCTGTCGAAAACGACATTGTTCCAGAAGTCTTGTGGTTTGTTCCGATGCAACTTTGCAAACTTAAGCTGTGATGCCATGTTCTTTTTAGAAAGAAGAGGCTCTCTCCTGGCAACCCTTCCAGTCAAGCCATACTTGTTCAGTCTATTTCTAATTATACTGTCATGAAAATGAACGTTTAACATGCTAACTGAGGGCTGTAGAGTCTGAGCTGTAGCTCTTGGGTATTTTGCAATTTCTCTGAGCACTGCACAGTCTGACCTTGGGGTGAATTTGCTAGGACGTAAACTCCTGGGAAGATTGGCAACTGTCTTGAATGTTTTCCACTCATGAATAATCATTCTCACTGTCCAAAAATTGTTTGGAAATGGCCTCATAACCCTTCCTAGATTGATGGGCAGCAACAGTTGCTACTATAAGATCATAGCTGATGTCTTTCCTCCTTTGAGGATCAGTTAATCAAGGGCATTTGATAAGCAGCACCTGCCTGCTACTTACCCTCTTAATTCCAATAGAAGCAGTAAAGGCATACTTAGTTTTCACTCCATTTTGACTTAATTTTTGTTAAATAAATAATGACATGGTGTAAATTGTTGTGTGTTGTTCATATGAGCTGCCTAATTTTAAGACCTTCTCAGGACCAGATTTTTTTATTGTCCTGATATGTAAAACCATAGAATTCAAAAAGGGTATAGTTTGTTTTTCAAAAAAAAGTCTCAAAAGTATAATTCCTTCTGTAACAGACAATCTGAAATGTATATTTGTAGTTTGTATATTGCAGCCAAACACCTAAGGGATTCCCTTATCTGTGTGCTCAGGGTTCTTCAATCTTAACCTTGTAGTTGCATTTTTTTTCTGCAGATGGACGCTGCTGACTGTGCACACTTAGCACCTTTCTAGTCGTCCATCTTCTTTAATGAGGGAGGACGGAGTTAGATGATTAGCCATTAGGAACGAATGGCTTCCTGTGATATGCTTGGTAGTAGGGGTTTTTAGGTGGCTTTTGGGCCATCTAATATTACCATAAATCTTACCCCACTGTGTGTGAGGCGAAGGACACTCTTGTGTCACTTCTGTTATTATTTTTACTAATATTTGTGTCCTTATATAGAACTTGTGTCCACTTCGGTTTCCAGTTGTGGCTTTTTACTGCCCGTGTGTTTTAAACCTGAATAGCAGCACAGATGATAGGAGTAATGGAGCTCTGCTTCTGAAGTGTGATTTATGGCTAGTGAACTATATCCTTGGCATTAATGGTGTGACGGGTGTGTTTGGGGTTCTGCAGTTGCTTCCTAAACCACCTTTCAGAAACTAAAACTCTGCAGAGGCCTCTGCAAACACGACATTCAGTAAAGCATGGCGATTGATCAGTGGAGGAAGTGTATCTGCTTCCTGGAGTTTAAAGCTCTTTGAGCCATTGCTGCACATTCGATAAAAGGCTTAGTGAAGAGTCTGTCCTCCTTGGAAACAGTGAGTAAAGAATTCAAAACAGCTTTGATTTTTCACCTCTTAGCAGAAACTTTATGTATAATAGAATCATTTTATTGTTCAGGAAACTCAAGTGGTTTTATACTATACACCTGAAAATCTATTCATATTTGTGCTTCAGCTGTTTTTTCCCATGGACTCTATATGCACACACACACACACACACACACACACACACACACACACACACTTGTGAGGACTTTCCATTGACATAATTATTAATGCAGCTAATTAATGCTATGCCTAACCCTGGGCCTAACCCTAACCTTAACCTCAGTAATGAAAAGGCAACTTTTGTTTATTTATTTATTTGTTTTTTTAAAACTACTTTCTTTATGGGGACCAGCCAAATGTCCTCACAGGGTTAACATTGTCAGACATTTTTATCCTTGTTGGGATTTTTGGTCTCCACCAATATATAAAAACATGCCCACATATACACACACACACACACACAAAAAGATTTATAGAGTGCCTTTCAGTGACTATATTTCTCACCAGAAACTTTTACATATTCTCTTTTACACCACTGTTTCTGGCTTGTTTCTGTTCAAGGCGCCTCTCATCCAAGTCATTATAATGTAGCGGGATGGCTGCTACTACAATCGATTACGCTGTCCACTCTCATTTACTTTACAAGGGTTCCTAGTTCCAAAGAGCTTACAGAGAGGCTATTTTTCTCTCCTCCCATCTCCTTTTTGATTAAGAGGATGTGTAAATAAGGCCACAAACTCCCATCAATGCATGCCAATCTATTTATTGACGCTTAAGGATCATTCTCAGTGTTCCTTGAAGACTTCTCTATCCTGAACAATAGAGCCTCGCCCATCACACTCTAGTACAAGAGAGCGTTCATTGAGATATTTGGGAGGGTGTCTGCACTCATTATTAATGGATGATACTAGTGTCTGCACTCATTATTAATGGATGATACTATGAGCTCATTTATCAGTAAGGAGAGATTAATCAGCACTGTTTTTTTTTAATTTTACTCTGGCACTTGAGGTCTTTGTATATACCGTATATTCAGAGTGGTGACAAGTTTTGACAAAATAAAGGAGAAAACAATGGGTATGTCATGTTGTGATGCCATTCTGTTGGCCTGGTTTGGGTCCATTTCCTCCTTTAAAAAGGAAGAGCCCTTTAAATCAATACAAAGTTATTCTGACGGACACATTTCTATCCTGATGGCAGTGGTCTCTTCCAGGATGACAACACCTCCAATCCACAAGACATTGAATAGTCTAATGAGTGTGAAAATTATGTCACTCATATGATACAGCCGACAGAGTCAACATCTCAACCCAAATTAACACCAATGGGAGACTCTGGGGCAACGTATTGTATAGCACTCTTGTCCATCATCATCAGAAAAACAGCTGAGGGGAAATCCTTCAGAAGAATGATGTTCAGTGTTGTCCAGAGACTTGTAGAATATATACCAAGATACACTGATGCTGAGCATGTGGCTTGTGGTGGCCTGACACTTTAACTAATACAGTTTATGTCCTTTTTTCCTTTAATTTGTCACATAGCTGTGTGTATATGTAGTTAAAACTTCACTTGGACTGATATTATGATATCAGAAAAATAATAGAAAAAGGAAAAAGGTAATAGAAAAAGTTGGATGAAAGTTTGAATACTAAAAATGATTCTGCTAATGATGCTATCTCACTTGTGTGGATTGTGTGGATGTGGTTTGTGCACCTGGAAATGTGTATGTGTGCATGCTTTTGAGAAAGACTGCAAGCAGTCATCCGGAAAGCGCAGCTTTTTCCTTGTTTAATATGCAACATGCAATCTATGTCCCATCTCTCCTCTGGGAAGGATATGCCGCATTGGTAATAATATCTGATTTGGTTGTGTACCTCTTCCCTTCAAATACATCGAACTGCTTCGGGCACCCTCAGCTGTTTAAGCAAAGGTCAGTGGAAGACTCATTGATTTAGCATTTTAATTTTATTTGTGCTCGGCTCCGAGGGGGACTGGCATTAAGCGTGGCGGAGGCTCTTTGTTTTGTAAGAGGCTGTGAATGTCTGCGTGTCTGCGGAGACCAGGCCTGCCTCGCTCTCTGCTTAATAAGTGTGAGATGCGGCCCAGACACCTCTGTAATAGCCACTAACACTTATTATCCTGCCCGAGATTGGAAATCCACATGTTGTCATTGAGGGATCTCAGGGAAAAAAAGGTTTAAGAAGGGAAATAGAGTACAGAAATAAATACTCCCCCTCTTTTAAATGCACAGACTTTTCATATGATGTTTCACTAGTACCCTGTCGCTTTGGTTAAGTATGGCAGCAATGGTTTCAGATGCCTGCAAACAGCTTGCTTGGTTCACATGGATGGCTAAATGAAAGGAATGATCCTTTTGGGGGTTACAGTCCAAAAATCCAAAAATCTCCATGCTGCTGACACACAGAAGCAGATGTTGTTTTGTTCTGTTGTGCCCTCTCCTTTGTCTGACTTTGCCGGGGCTGTGCAGAGGCCTCAGCATATTGTATTCTTCATTAAGAGATTTTGTTAGTTACTGTTGTAGTCTGCTTTGTCATTAAGCAGCTTGCAGTGCTTTTGATTGGCTGCCAGCTTCGGTGCCTGGCTGGGAGCTCACTCTGCCGATATTGCCCTGAACTCTGACACAGATGGCCAGCGCGATCGTTACCTGATCCCTCACACAAGGTTTTATACAGTCTGAGTGCATTAATTAAGACAGAGCATGGAGGGAATTGTTCTGAGTAGCTTGAGCTGTGATGGTTCAGTGCTTTTTTTTAACACATACAGCAGTGCTTTATTTATCAAGGGTATATGCACATATTGTGCATGTGCTTTTGCTACCGTCATATAATTACTATATAGATTATTCTCTATGATTTATTTTTATGCCAAGGTTATACAAATAGTTCTCATTTGGTTTGAGATGTGTATAATTTTAGTTGCTTGTGCATTGTGAGAGCCATCTAGTATAGGGTACAGAAGGTTCAGCAGCTCCCGGCAGCCCCCACCACCCTGCTCCTACCGCCTCCCTCCAGTCTGCTGAGAAATTGCTCCTGACAGCTGATTTGTTGGTTGTCAGAAGTAGTCGTTGGGCGACTGATAAGGGTGCGGAGGCCCAAGATGGAAAACTAACTGCTTCTCATGATTTCAAAGGCAGCCCCATCAAGGCACGGGCAGCAGACACATGTAAATGTCTCCCAGCAGAAGAGCGACATTTTCCCCAGACTGGCACCCATAGTATGATTTAAACTCAAACATTTCCTTAAAAAAACTCAAGATGTATTCTACCAATAAATTCTTTTTGAACTTGTTATTCATTTTAACTTTTTTTAATATATGGATATTGCCATTCTAGCAATATGCAGGCATATTGTAACAAAGAACAAAGGATGAAGAATGGATCATAAGGTGTGATAATCAGGCCCTGAGAGAGTATGACCTCAGCCACAGATAGGAAACTATGACATCCTTTCTGATTAGCTGACGCAGCAGGCCGGCTCTGCAGTGTTTAAAGGTATAAAAGCAGTAGATGTGGAAATGGCCCCAGGGTGGCGGGGTTGAGACAGGCGGATCTGTCAAACAGAGTACAGAGAGAGAGAGAGAGTGTGTGAGTGAGAGAGATTGAGGCATCAGAGAGCTAGCATCTCAGGTCCATATGCCTGTCACCCAAGGGCTTACCAGGAAAGGTGAGAAGGAATAAGAGAACAGGACATATCGAGGGTTATACATCAGAGCCAAGAGTGCAGAGTGGGACATGGTCCAGCCTCCAGCCAAGCATCAGCCTGAGGCAACAAGAGGATGCCCTAATGGGCTCATACAGGAAGCCATTGTCAGAGGAGAGGTCACGGTAATTGGCTACAAATTACGCTCCAATATCCGCCCATGAGAACCCGAGCCAGAGGCTCCCATAACTCACGTCATTTCAGAGATGTCAGCTAGAGACACACGCCGCACGCTGGCAGGAATAGGAAAGGCGCTTCCTTTTATCCAGAGGAGGAATTTGCACAAGTGACATTAAGGCAATAACCATACATCACCTTCTAGTCTGTATATACAGAAATGACCGCCGTTAACCTTTACTGTGTTCCAACTCAAAGGGCTTGTATATTTACACTCTGACTCATGCCACAGATATTAGTACACCATTCAGTGACCTCCTGATACTTCAACAGTGCCCAGTCCATCTTTGACAAATTTCCATTCTTACCCCAGTGGAGACAAAAAAAAGCTGGTGGTTATAAAGTCAAAGAGCACATACAGTGGTAAATGTTCTCCTCCCCAAACAAAAAGTACTGTACTTATAATCACTCAGAGGTCACACCGAGTCAGAGCAGAGCCCGGAGGATTGTTTATCTACTGCCCTCTTTTCAACCCTCCTGCTTTTTTATCTGCTTTTATCACAGTAGGCATTAAGAGGTCTCCATGGCTTCCTGTTTTAGGTTCTCTCTCAACCACGTTGACCCACTGACCCTCAGGCTTATCTGACACTTTCTGAAAAGTCAGACGTTGTGTCCAAAGGCAGCAGGGTGCCACAAGCTTTTAAAAAATGTTTTCCTCGTTCTGTCTTGCTTTGTCTCTGGTTGTTGAAGGGAGGTTCTGAGCTGTTACTGATGGGCGTGTGGGTATATTTCTGTCTGTGTCTGTGTGGGAATGAATGCTTCAGTGGCCTGTATGCAAGTGTTATTTCCCAATTTGGACAATTTTTTTTACGATGACTAGTTCACTCTCCAGAGATTTGAATGTTCTTTTGTTATTCACTAGATCCTTAGTGAAACAGTAGGATTTTGAGACAGTATTTTTTTTGTATGGTTGAGAAAGCTCGTAGCTGAGACGTTTAGCTATATGGAAAATATTGTCATGCATTGAAACAGCAGCAAAGAAACACAAAATATTTAGTAATGGGATTCAGATGCAGGGTTGGCTCTATGAATCTCATTAAACGGGCTTTGCGCTTCCTGCCTCTCCGAGGAACACATTCAGAGCTATTTTAATAATGCCCAGGTCTTCATCTCTTTAACAGCAAAAGAGCCCCTGCGTTGTACTGGATACATAATTTGCACATCATTAGGAGCCAATAAAGTGTAGATTGCTGCATGACTCAATGACTCATTTATGTCTGCACCATGCAATATTAGCAATCAACAGATATTTGTTGCTTTTCCTGTTCATTTAACGGCTTCTGTATTAGTTCAGTCCAATCATGTGCTTTATTATCTTTTTTTTCTCCTCCTTTTCCCATCTTTCCCTCTCTTTTTTCTCTCCTCCTTTCTGCTTCCCTCTTCTGCAGGATTTGGCTTTGTAACTTTCGAGAATGAGGATGTGGTGGAGAAAGTCTGTGAGATTCATTTTCATGAAATCAATAATAAAATGGTAAGTCAGTTTCACCTAAATTTTTCAGACCGGGGCGGGATTAATATTTGATAGCAGAAGCTGAGTTGGTTGTTATAACAGCTGCTATGTTGGGAGCCTGGCTGGGTGGCCAAGAAGCGGGGAAGCAGCGAGTCTTCCCTATTCCCTGCCATCCTGGGTCTGGGCTATGGTGTGATATTGATGTGCACTGGCCACAAAGCATGAAATTGTGTCTTGGTGCCCTGTCCACCAGACTAGGAGAGGCAACCTATCTATCCCTTCAGCTGCAATTCCTTCAGCCAATGAGAGCTGGAAGAGGAGCTGGCATCCATTTAGGGGCCTTGTTAAAAGTGTATGGTGGAAAGATTGTGGAGAGATTTAAAATCATAGCCTTGGCAGTGTGAGCAGTGTGGTACTTGACACCCTGCTTACTGTTTTATAGTTTCTGCTGAATTTTTTATTCGATTTCTCACCTGCCTGGGGATTTCGAATGAATGGTTCATGAGGGACAGGGTTGCGACCCTGAGGCTAAGACAGTAAGGACACCATTTTGACTAGCAAAGCATTCCTTTGACATGCACTGTGTAGCATTAAATTCAGTGCAAGTGTGAGAGCTTCTCTCTTTCCACTTTATCTCCAAGCTGCAGAATCACTAATGAAGGGCAGAATGTAATTCCTTAAAAGTAAAATAAAAAGGCACTTACAGGCCTCAAACATCTGACTTGTCAAACTTGTCATAGAAAGTGACTTGCAGACGTAAAAGCTGTAACTGTAGCTGCTAGTACCTTTGTTAAGCAATGAGTCCCTGTTTTCTGATGAAACAGTGTGACACATGGAGACTGGATGCTGCCTACAAAACCCAGATGCACACTACAAGCACATTATTGATTTTTATATAATATTGCATCAAATTCTCTCATTGTTCAGGGAGCACTGAGCAAATTTATCCTTTTTTTTTCTTCCGTTGATCTCTCGCGCAGCAAACTGGCTATCCATCGACTGGCAGCATTAAATTGGACCATAGGGGGATTGCATGCATCATTATTACCAGTTGGGGAGTTTAAGGAAAAAAGGAATATGATTGGGTGGAGGTAGGGAGGAAGATTTATCAGCTACATTCATTATTGGCTTCCATTCTTCTAAAAATGACAACTCTTCTATTTTTACTGGTCAACTTGGACAATATGTTGAGTACTAAGCAGTAAAAGCAAAGAATGGAATGAAGGAGAACACACTGGAAAGCAATTCTGAAGCAAATCCTGCTGTTTCTCTGTGTTTGCTTTTTCTGGTGATATCAAATGCTGTCTTGCTTTTGCCAGAAAGATCAAAGTGGTCTCTGAAGCATCAATCGCTTGCAAGCTCTGTGTGAATATTTGACTTGCTAATTCATCCGTGGTAATATTGTTATTATGATGAATATTTTGCAAAACGGCAGTAATGATCTCCCTCTGCTAGCAGAGGTCCAGCTCAATACGTACACTACTTGGCTGGTCTGCAGCCATCTCCAGAAGCACCATCTGTGACCCACTAGCCCTGAGCTTTGGGTGAGTGGAGGAGCTCTTTTTAGAGAGGCTCTGATGACCCAGAGAGGCCACTCAAAAGCTGCCAGGGCTCTGGAGGGCTTTAAGTGGCTCTGAATGGTTCCAAGCACAGGAAAAAATGGAGCATCCCAGACCCCAGGCTTGCTGATCAGTTCAGGCAGGGACATACGAACCACTGTTCAAAAAATTCAGAAGAGTTGGGACACTTTCTAAAAATGCAATAAAAACTGAAATCTGTAAATTGTTAATTTACCTGAACCTTTATTTGACAGAGGAAAGGACAAAGAAAAGATTTTCAGTCTTTTCACTGACAAAATGAATTCTATTTGTCAAAAAAAAGCTGGGACAGAGGATTATTTGCCACTGGGTCACATCACCTTTTCTTTTAATTATACCTTTTAATTGTTTAGTAAATGAAAATACTAACTGTTGCAGCTTTGCAACTGAATTTTTGCCAATTCTTGAAGTGTATATGATTTGAGTGCCTCAACAGTCCATGTTCACTGTTGTTTAATTCCCTTCTACATGATGCACCATACATTTTCAATAGGAGACAGATCTGGACTGCAGGCAGACCTGTCAAGCCACACACTCTATTTATACAGCAGTTTGCACCCTTGTCCTTTACACACTGATTTCCCCTGACACAGTGAATCTGTTCATGATATTGTGAACTGTAGATGGTGAAAGACCTAAATTCTGTGCAATCTTGCACTGAGAAACATTGTATTTGATCTGACTGAATTCTCTCATGAAGTTTGGCACAAAGTGGTGAACCACGAGCCTTCATTGCTTGCAAAGACGAAGCCTTTAGTGGATGCTCCTTTTATACTTACTCTTGATGACCTCACCTGTTACCAGTTAAACTGCTAATTGTGGAACCTTCCAGTGTTACTTGTAAAACCTTTTCAGTCTTATTTTGCTTGTGTCCCAAGTTTTTTGAGTGTGTTGCAGGTGTCACATTCTGTTGTTTTTTATATTTATAAAATACAATTAGGTTTGTCAGTCAAAATGTTTTCTTTGCATGTTTATCAGTTAAATAAAAGTTCAAGCGATTTAACAAATTTCAGGCTTTTAGTTTTATTGCATCTTAAGAAAGTGTCCCAACCTTTCTGGAAATGGGGTTTGTACATTATATTTTGAAAGCTGCATTAACCCTATTTACAGTTGTGGTCTGTAATTTGCATACACTCATCATGGAGATGAATGTCATGCCAATATTTGGGCTTTTGAAGATTTCTTTGAACTGTTTTTTTCTAGGGCAAAATGAATGTACAGCATACATCTTTAATAAAAAAAGGCCACCACACATGCTTGAATTGATCAGATATCTAAGTTTAAAAAAAGAAGGGTTTTTTAACCTGATTTTGTTTTCTTGGGAAAAAGCATGCTTGTATGTGAGCTCCTGTTATATTTGAGGAGGGGAGACTTAACCTTGCCCCCTTAACATACATATTTTAATCTATAATTCACATTTAAACATATATTTTATTTGATCTTGGTGTTACATGACACCTGCGTAAGTCCTTCATGACAGCTGACCTAAACATACATAAATATTTATAAAAGATTTATTCCAGCATGTGTCACTTGATATGCAGATTGATATGCTGTCATAATATTCTCGTGTAAGTCATGGTATCAGATAATACAGTGTACAGTATGTCATTCAAATTGGTGTTATATCAGATTAATATTAAAGTTGATGAAAGCAGTCAGCTTGCACCTGTTGGAATAACCCTTGAAGGTTTATGTATCGATATATAGCAGCTGTCAGTTGTATCAATTGTCATATTGTGGCCTTCGGTGATCTATAGTACTCTAGTATCACTGGTTCCAGTTAACCAAGCAACTTTTTCTACTCCTTTCAAAACAGAAATAGAATGAAGAGAATTTCTAGTAAAAATATTTTCTATTAAAAATAGATACCACCCAAATACTACTTCACCAGCAAGTTACACAATGGAAATCAAAAGCAAATAGAATACAGATGTACTGTAGTTGCTGAATTACTCAGTTGTCCTTGTTTCATTTTCATTCTCACCTCATAATATCTCTTGCTTTGTGCCTTGTGCTGAGGTTACACACTTACACACTCCTGGCTCTTTTCCTTTGTTGTCCTTCTCTACTCTCCAGAGAACAGGCTTCATGAGAGTTTTAGTTAATCTTTTCAGACAGTTGTGAAACATCTGGACAGAACTGGAGTTAAAGGCTCCAGGAACTGAAATTGAAGGAGATGGTTCATGGCCAGTTATATGACCTCATACCTGTGTGTGTGTGTGTGTGTGTGTGTTTATGAAGAGATGTTCAATACTGGGATAATTTTAGTGTGATTGAGAAATGTGGTAGTGTTATTTATAGTGTGAGGGCTGTTTGACACCATGGAAAAAGTGACTGCAACAAAGGAACAGTCAGTTCTCGAAGCTGATGTGTTGGACGCAAGCAGGAGGATCTGAACGACTTTGATAAGGGCCAAATTGTCATGTCTAGATGACTCTTCAAAACAGTAGATCTTGTGGGTTGTTCCTGGTATGCAGTCGTTAGTACCTACTAGGGGTGCGAATCTCTCAGTGTCTGGTGATTCCATTCGATTCCAATTTTTGGTGTCACAATACGATCCAGAAACGATTTTCTATTCAGGAACGATTTTTCTATTCAAATGGTCTATAAATTTTGTTTAAATTATGTGATTAACAAGATGAAAAGATGAAACGACAATGTAAGCAAGTAAAAAAATTATTTAAAACGATACTTTTAGGTTCCTCACTGTATCAAATCTTTTTGCAGCATTTTATATTTATAACAAAAATAGGATTGTACATAAAATTCTGTAACTTAATTTACCAGTATTGTGTTAGCTTAGCTGCCTGGCTTTTTCTTAAATAAAAAAAAATCTATCAATGAACAAATAATTCAAAATATATTAATACAAAAGTAAACATAGACTTCAGTCTGCCATAGTGCATTAACCTTTAAGTGAAAATAAAATACAGACTTTATAGTCATAGTGCATTTATATTTTGTAAATCTTTAAAACTTAACCTTAAAAATAAAATATAGACTTCACCGTCTTTTTAACCATATTGCACTAACATTTGCTACATTTTCAAAACTTAAACTTAAATATTAAATATACAGACTTCGCAGTCTTGACCATAGTGCATTCATATTTGGTAAATCTTGAACAAAATTTCAGAACCTGTGCAAGTCTGCAGAAAAACACTTCTGAACTGTATGTAATTTATAAACCACCCAAATTGTATTGTTTAGAACTTTTCAATGGCAAAAAATAAAACTTAAACGCATTTTAAAATTGATTTTTGGGTATTTTGAATCGATTCAGAATTGCCAGGACTAGTAATCGCAATTCTTTAAATAATCGATTTTTTCAGCACCCCTAGTACCTGCCAAAAGTGGTCCAAGGAAGAACAACCAGTAAACTGTTGAAGGTTCACGGGTGCCAAAGGCTCACTAATGCACTTAGGGAGAAAAGCCTAGCCTGTCTGGTCTGATCCAACAGAAGAGCTAGTGTTGCACATGTTGCTGAAAAAAGTTAATGTTGGCTATGATGCAAAGTTGACAGAACCACACAGTGTAGTGCAGCTTGCTGTGTATGGGGCTGCATAGTTGCAGACCAGTCAGAGTGCCCCCTGCCTATAATGGGCATGTGAGCATGAGATCTGGACTATAGACCAAGAGAAGATGGTGGCAATGGTCTGATAAATCTCATTTTCTTTAACGTCAAGTGGATGGCCGGGTACGTGTGTGTCACTATCCTTGGGAAGAGATAGCACCAGGATGCACTATGGGAAGAAGGCAAGCCGGTAGAGGCAGTGTGATGCACTGGGCAATGGTCTGCTGGGAAGCCATGGGTCAATGCATTTATGTGGATGTTAATTTGGCACATACCAACTGCCTAAACATTGTTGCATACCACATACACCTTTTCATATCAGTGGCATTTCCTAACGGCAGTGGCCTCTTTCAGTAGGATAATGTGCCCTGGCACACTGCAGAAATTGTTAGGAATGGCTTCAAGAACATGACAGAGTTCTGTGTGCTCACTTGGCCTCCAGATTCCCCAGATCTAAATCCAGTTGTGCATCTGTGGGATTTGCTACGCAAACAAGTCTGATCCATGGAGGCCCCACCTTGCAACTTACAGGACTTAAAGGATCTGCTGTTAACATCTTGGTACCAGATGCCACAGCACACCTTCAGAGGTTTTGTGGAGTCCACGCCTCGAGGGGTCAAAGCTGTTTTAGTGGCACGGGGG
Source organism: Scorpiodoras heckelii (assembly GCA_028566435.1). NCBI lineage: Eukaryota > Metazoa > Chordata > Actinopteri > Siluriformes > Doradidae > Scorpiodoras > Scorpiodoras heckelii. Next base: position 16,794,865 of record JAOVVH010000059.1, on the reverse strand, counting down.
GTGGGGTGGGGGTCTTCTTATCATTAAGAGTTGGTCCATGCTTGTTTTGTATGAAACAAATATTTGAAAGAACAAAACAAAAGCTCTCAGATAATCAGTGCAAACTGCTATCTTGCTACCACTGTTTCCTTCCATTGTGTATTGTGTAACACCCTCCGGTGATGATGCATCCTTGAGTACAGTGGTTCTGCTCAAACCAGGTGTAAATGCAGGCTCGTTTGCTAGATAGCACCCATTTCCAAGAATCCTGAAAGGAATCAGTTCAAATACCAATGCTAATTTGGTGGATTTTAATCTCGGCTCTGACTGGGCCATTCCAAAACATTTATCTTATTCTGAAGCCATTCCTTTTTGTCCTGATTAGACTAGATTAGATTAGATTAGATTAGATTAGATTAGATTAGATTAGATTAGATTAGATTAGATTAGATTAGATTAGTTTAGATTAGATTAGATCAGATTAGATCAGATTAGATTAGATTCAACCTTATTGTCATTGGGCTGTGTAGAGGTACAAAGCCAATGAAATGCAGTTAACATTTAAGCAGGAGTGCAAAATGCAATATTATTAACAGTTGAATGCCAGAAAATAAATACTACAGCATAAATGATGCTGTTACTTACATTATGTACAGTGGAGAGTTGCAATATACAATATTATGTATGTATATATTTTAAGTACATACACCGATTAGGCATAACCTTATGACCACCTCCTTTTCTCTACACTCATTGTCCATTTTCTCAGTTCCACTTACCATATAGC
>JAOVVH010000059.1:16776138-16793999 GCA_028566435.1 Scorpiodoras heckelii | reverse complement strand
TTAGTCCCCTTTATTCTGTTCTCTAATGGTCAGGACCCCCACAGGACCAGCACAGATCAGGTACTGTTTGGGTGGTGAATCATTATCAGCACTGCAGTGACACTGATGTGGTGATGGTGTGTTAGTGTGTGTTGTACTGGTATGAGTGGATCAGACAGAGCAGTGCTGCTGGAGTTTTTAAAAACTGTGTTTACTTACTGTGCACTCTATGAGACACATCCACCATTTTGCTCCACCCTGTAGATATAAAGTCAGAGACAGTAGCTCATCTGTTGTTGCACAGTTTGTGTTAGTCACAGGATGCTCCCTACGGGATGCTGGTGACTGGACATTTTTGGCCAAACATATTTTCAGTCCAGCAGTGATTAAAAACTCCAGCAGCACTGCTGTGCTTTGGCACTGGCATGGTGATGGTGGTCTTGAAACTTGGGGACAACTGATTGGACCAGAGAGAGAGTGAAAATATCTGTAAAGACCCAGGCCAACTGTTGTACACAGGGTCTATGCATGCAGCTAGGTATTCCATCAGGGCCCGCTGTCTTCCATGCATTCATCTTGCTCAGTCAGGAGCAAACCTCTGAGGCAGAGAGTGTGAGATGCTTCTCATCAGGTGGTAGATTTGCTTTGAGGATGACCTCCTTATTTCCTGGGTCAAAGCGAGTGTAGAAGTTGTTTAGCTTGTCGGGGATGGAGGCAGAGCTGTTTGGAGGCACAGTGCTGGGGGGATGATGTGCTTGATTGTTTGTATGCCTTTCCACATGTGCCGAGGTTTAGAGTTGAATTGAAGTATTCTTCAATTCGCCGTTTCTAACGGTGTTTAGCCTGTGAAATTCTCTTCGTCATGTTGGCCCTGGCTGAGTTGTAACCCATCCAGTCTCGAGACTTGAAGGCTGCATCTCTTGATTTGAGCAGGAGCCAAAGCCCTATGTTTATCCAGGGCTTCTTATTTGGGAACATTTTTATTGTCTGTGTGTTTTAACACTGTCCACATACCTGTTGATGTGATCCAGGACACAGTTGATGTAAGAGTCAGTGTGAGTCTGAGATTCTGTGGTGGACAAGGCAGCAAACACTCCAGTTTGTGTGCTGGAATTTGTGCTGGAGATCGGAGCCAGCACCCTCCAACCAGATGTTGACAGTTCGCATTGTGGGTTTCACGTGTGTAATGACTGGGGTGTGCTTGTGGAGCAGGAACACCAAGAGATGGTCTGACAATGCCTGATTAGGGAGGGGTGTGACTTTGTAGGCATCAGCCACACTGGGGGTAAACAAGATCCAAAGTTTTATGTGCCTTGTGGTACAGGAGGAATTCTAATGAAACTTTGAAAGTACAGATCTCAAAGTGCAATGATTAAAATCCCCAGCGACAAAAAAGACCCCATCTGGGTGCATGGTCTGCAGCTTGCTAATAGCAGCACAAAGTACAGCAGTGGGTATCAGCATTGACAGTGTCTGTGCACCATGTTTTTTTTGCATAAATGCATACGCCACCACACTTGCTTCATTGCTGAGCCATGTTTCTGGGAAGAATATGAAATTGTGGTCCATGAGCCTGCTCTGTGTGAGGTCCCACATTGGTGAGGAAGATTCCAGGTATCCTTGGCCAATATGGGTTTAGCCTTCACTTGCCTGCAGACCTCTCTTACCTCATGTTTGTCGGGATGAATGGTTTATTTGGTTGCAGTTTCCTTTCCAGTTATGGAGGTAGCTGGTTGTAGTCAAAAGGATGATCCAGAACATAGTTAGTGCAGCAATAAAGAAGATCAAGTAATGTCTGTATGTTGTACCTGAGGGTTGCACAAGAGAATTGAGCAAAAATGCAACAGATGGTTAAGTAAATAACCATATCACAAAAACTAATGAGATGCTGAGACTCACAATGTCTGGATGGAAGGTGTCATTTTTCTGCATCTTCGTCTGTTTAACAGGCCTGCAGGTTTTGTTCCAAAATAGATTGATATGTGGTACTATCCATAGTTCCCTCTATCTTGACTAAAGCCCCAGCCTCAGCTGAAGAGAAGCAGTGCTGTAGCGTGATGCTGCAGCCACCATGCTCCATCGTGGGAAGAATTATGCCCCAAAAGTTCTACATTGGTTTCTACAGACCATAACACATTTTGCCACAAGGTTTTTGGCAAATTTTAGACAAGATTGAATGTATGTTTTAAAGAGAAAGCCCTTTTGTCTAGCCACCCTACTCCATAGCCCAGAAACATGAAGAATAACAGAGATTGTTATCACATCCAGGGAGTGAACAGTATATGCCAGATATTCTTGCAGCCCCTTTGTTGTTGCTGAAGTTCTCCTGGCAACCTCCCTGATAAGTTTGTTTTCTTGTCCTTTTGTCAATTTTAGAGGGACATTCTATGTTTGGTAAAATCACTGTGGTGCCCCATTTTCTCTGCTTTTTCTGATTCCTCACAGTGTTCCAAGGTACATCTAATGTTTTGGGAATTCTTTTGAACCCCTCTCCTGATCAGTACCTTTTAACAGTGAGTTCCTGTACATGCTTTGTAAGCTCTTTATGGACCATTGCTTCAGCAATCAGATGATGCCAAGAAGATGTCAAGAAAATTGTATAGAAACAGCTGATCTTTATTTGGGATTAATCAGAATTATTTCATTGGTGACAGTCTTTTTCACATTTATTAAGTTTTAAAGAATCCATGCTCCACTGCTACTCTCAGTAGCTCGCTTTAAAATAAGCAATGAAACAGGCGACAGACCTGCTTTATTTTGCCCGCTCGGAGTTAACAGAGGTGGTTAGCAGAGTTAGCAGAGGTGGTTAGCGGAGTTAGCAGAGGTGGTTAGCGGAGTTAGCGGGCTCACCTCGGAGGTGAGCCCTCGCATTTGTGGTGTTCCCGAAGTGCTTAATTTTCATTTTTCAAACCCTGCACACTGCGAAGCTCATGTCAAGCTCGGTCTTCCTGGGTATTCGGTAAAAACAGAAATGAAGCCAGATCTGCCTTCTATGCAGACGTGGCCGGCTGAATCTTACTGTGCTGTCTGCGCATACGTACGTTCCAGAACCGGCTGCGTGATGACGTCAGGACATTATTTATTTATTTTTTAAAAATTGATTCTGGGACATTTTAAATCGAATGAGAATCGATTTTCTTATGCGAATCGATTTTTTGGTGCACCCCTAGTAAAGTATGCAACCAGGTTATTGTATGATTATCTTACAATTTTTCTAGCTGCTATAACACATAAGGTGGAAAAGATCTGATATGCTTTATTTTTGTTTAAATTATTTACATCATGAAAACCTTCTATTTTATTATTGGTGGGTAGACTTTTTACTATATACACTATATTGCCAAAAGTATTCACTCAACCATCCAAATCATTAAATTCAGGTGTTCCAATCACATCCATGGCCACAGGTGTATAAAATCAAGTACCTAGGCATTCAGACTGTTTTTACAAACATTTGTGAAAGAATGGGTCGCTCTCAGGAGCTCAGTGAATTCCAGCGTGGTACTGTGATAGGATGTCACCTGTGCAACAAGTCCAGTTGTGAAATTTCCTCACTACTAAATATTCCACAGTCAACTGTCAGTGGTATTATAACAAAGTGGAAGCGATTGGGAATGACAGCAACTCAGCCTTGAAGTGATAGGCCACGTAAAATGACAGAGTGGGTCAGTGGATGATGAGGCACATAGTGTGCAGAGGTCACCAACTTTCTGTAGAGTCAATCACTACAGACCTCCAAACTTCACATGGCCTTCAGATTAGCTCAAGAACAGTGTGTAGAGAGATTCATATAATGGGTTTCCATGGCCGAGGAGCTTCATGCAAGCCCTACATCACCAAGCGCAATGCAAAGTGTCAGATACAGGGGTGTAAAGCACGCCGCCACTGGACTCTAGAGCAGTGAGACGTGTTCTCTGGAGTGATGGAGTCACGCTTCTCCATCTGGCAATCTGACGGATGAGTCTGGGTTTGGTGGTTGACAGGAGAACAGTACTTGTCTGACTGCATTGTGCCAAGTGTAAAGTTTGGTGGAGGGGGCATTATAGTGTGGGGTTGTTTTTCAGGAGTTGGGCTCTCCTTGTGGAAAGCCTTTCCAGGAGAGTTGAAGCTGTGGGCCAACATCATATTAAACTCAGTGGGTTAAGAATGGGATATCTCTCAAGTTCATGTGTGTGTGAAGGCAGACAAGCGAATCCTTTTGGCAATATAGTGTATATACGTAGGTACATGCACATTTATTCTTACATCATTCCTCTTTTTAATTTTTGTTATATATTTGGCCATATCCTTAACAATCAAAGACTTTTTTCATATATTTTTTTATTTTCCGTAACTGGGCTTTACTGAGTAATTTTTTGCTCAGTCACTCCCACCCCAAGTGTGTGAAGAGTGACGCTGTGCCATGGTGTTCCATGCCTGTGCCAGTCTGATGTGAATTCTTTGCTTTCATTCTCTGCACTGAAGTCCTTACCTCCTGTGGGCAGTGTGGAGATTACCACTCCCATTTTTTCCAGTGCTTCCTCCACCTTCATCTCAGCTTGCTCTGGATGCCCAGCTAGCCCACTGCCTGCCTGCTGCGACTCGGCCCATTAGCATGTATGATAAGTGACGAGAGTGTCGGCTGGCCAATTTGGCATCTACCTCACCACGCTGAGGGACTGGCCTGCAATATCATAGGAAGATAATCTACCGCTGTGAGGAGAGTGGAAAAGAAGTAGCAGTTTAGGATAAGAAAAAATTCTCTATTTCACGTTCTACTTTCCTTGAAACCATGTCTTTGAGTCTGATCTAGATGCAGACAAGACTAAAACCGGCCTTCTGTTTATGTACAAGAAGGATGTTAAATGCTATTTAGAAATGGATCAGTTGATTTGTGCCCTATAATTTGTCCAAATCCTTTTTATCTTTATTTTCACAAATCTAATCCACTGTTTATTACCACTGCCATCTTTGGTGACTGTAGGTGTGTTTACACTCATGCAGTAGGGTCTTAAGAGTTATTTGAGATAATAGAGGGGGATTGTGATATTTGAAAGGATCACAGTAATTTAGCCAGTTGTAATGGAACATGGTATTTCTGCAGTGCTCACTGAGATCAGGAAATGTCAAAACAGAGAAAAGAGGACATTTCAGTACTTTCTCCTCTTAAATTACAGGGAATAAGAAAGAAGGCGAGAAAAGGGAGTGCGCAGGGGAAATGTTCTCTTTGTACCTGACCTTGTTGAAACAACACACTGATAAAGAATGAAATGAGCGATCACTGAGCATTTACAGCTTTCTAATATTGCAAATAAAATAGAAGATCTGAGGATCATTCTTTGATTGTATGAGTATAGCCCCCAGTTTCAGCATCTGGATGTGGTTTTCTTTGTAATTTTCAGTGGAAAACAGACATTTTGTTTGTGGGGCATAAAGAGACTTTGACAGGGTTTTCTTTTTGCTGGCAAATATAGATTTCTGTGTCAGAAGGAAGAACTGTAAGTGTATCAGTAATGTACGGGAGCCCCAAGTCTCCGATGTAATTTCATTCAAGTTGCGAAGAATTATGTCTCAGTGTTAAGCCGCCTCTGGGCAAAAAGAGCACGGGCGTGATCCTTTTTTCTTTTGTATCATATCTGTTTTGTCTGTGAGAGCCATCCCATTTCCAAACAAATCATAAAGAGTGAAGCGTGTTACATTTGACCCTTGTGAAAGTAATGTCAGCTCTGTTTAGGTCAGAAAGCTCTAATGATGAAGGGGGAAGCATTTATGATTACAGAGGCTGTACGAGCTACAGATTAATATTAACAGAAGGAGCATCAATTTCAGAGCTGCTGTCTGCAGATGGTTCTTTTAAATCTTAATGTGTAGCTTATTATGCCTTCTATCTTGTAATCTCATAGGTTGGAAAGAGATGTCATACAACTATATTACACTATAGGATGGTACACACATACATAGTTGACAGGGATCAGCTAGCTGGCATGAGGGAATTTAATAGTCCTAATTCTTTTGTTTCTTCACTGGTGCATGATTTCTTTACTAGTGCATCATGGTAGCACACGTTATGTAGTAGTTCTTCTGCACAGTCAGTTGAAGTGGTAATATCGGTTATTGTACTGCCAAAACATATTGCACCCAACATCTCATTTTGCATCCAGTACTATTCAATTCTTATTTTTCCATCTTCCACCATAAAAACATCTACCAGGATAATATAATGGACATGTTATGGAGATTCTGGTAAGATGATTTAAAAAAAGGTTATAAGAAATTTACCTTTTGTGAATTAGCTTAATCTTACACTGAAATTAGGAAAAAGTCAACCTTTAATTGAAGTAAATTTATTCTGATTCTATTTTTTTAACAAAAACATGTGCCACAATAATTGGCACCCCTTCATTTAATACTTTGTACAACCTCCCTTTGCCAATAAAACAGCACTTAGTCGTAGTCTTCTCCTATAACATCTTATGAGGTTGGAATTTGAGAATGCTTCTGTCTGGCTCTGCCAAGAAACTAAAAATGGGTCATCGTTGGATCTTCCAGCAGGACATTGATCCAAAACATATGTCCAGATCAACACAAAAATGGTTTACTGAACACATAATCAAGCTTCTGCCTTGGCCATCAGTTCCATAAAAATCCTGTGGTGTGAGCTAAAGGGGAGAGTACACCAGAGAGGCCCAAGGACTCTGAAGAGACCATCTGAAGAGATTCTGTAAAAAGGATTTGTTTATTTTTCAGTGTGTGTTTAAGCTAATTCACCAGAAGGTGAATTTACTTATTTTTACCAGGGCCAATAATTGTAAAGGAGACTACAGTATATAATGGTGGTTGGTTAGTGGCCTATATGTCTGCCTGTAGAAAAGCTCATTTTTCCCATGGAAATGAGACTGATTTGTCCGGCAGCTCTTGATGATACGTGGGCCACTGCCGGGAATCCTAACATCATCGTTTTGACAGGGCTGCAGAAGGTGTCCTTCGTCCAAGGGCCTGCTTGTCTGGGAGGCATGTTTATTTATGGCATTTGGTTAAGTGCCTTTCATGTCGGATATTATTTGGTCACCAATTCTCAGGAGGGAGGCAGGCAGCTTGTGTGCAATTCTGCAGGTAGAAAAAATTCTGAAGGAGTGAGTCAGACTTATGAAGTGTTGCTTTTCTTGTTCTGTGAGAGGCAAATGTTTTCATCTCTTTTTTTGCTGAAGACATAAACGTGCTTGATGGAGCAAAATGTAGATGTTTTCTGCTAGCTAATTAAGGTTAGTTTTTAAAATTCATTTTATGTATTACTAAACTTAATTGAACATAATTTCAATTTGAATAGCATTTTTATTTCATATACATTTAGATTCTAGGAAGTGGTTTGACACAGAGCAGCCGTGCAGTGAGAGTGGCAAGATTTTGAAAAGATTCCTCGCCATTTCTTCGCACCTTCTTCTCAGATAGCAGTTTCACTGCAAGTGACATCACTTGTCAGAAGGTCGTTTCATTTGTGGCAGCAGATTAACAGATTGGATCTGTTCCGTATCTAACCAGCCAGCTAATAAGCTGACCGATCTCCTGCCGCCCTGTCTCACACCTCAGCCTGTTCGCTTCAACCCGCCACTAAGAACACAGACTCTAATGGCCCTCTTTGTTCCATTACAGCACGGCTGCACTTGCACCCTTCATTTTCTGATAATTAGTCCGCCTACTGAACTCTCTTTCTTTAGCTATTATCCTGTCTGTGGTCAACTGTAGATATTTAGCCCCACATTCTGCTGATTTCTTTTTAGCCACAGGTTAAGAGATTGGTGAAAGGCCAGGCAGTTAATGTTAAACATGGGCATCCTGCCAGCGGGTAGATATGAGTATGTGTGTAAGAGTGTGATGATAAAAGAACTACATTAGAAATAAATACTGGTTAGAAGGTTTGTCTTGATGAAGACTGGTACTGCATTTTAAATAATCTTATGACATTATAATAAAGGATATATATATCCTTATATATAACACACATAACTCATTATAATAACTGTTTTAAAAGAAAATTGTAGGCAGTATGTCCTTTAAATTAGTGTTAATGGTGTTTAAATGTTTGTTCCTTTGTTCATTTATGCATTTATCTGATCAGGAAATCATGTGGCAGCAGCACAATGCATAAAATCATGCAGATACCAGTCAAGAGCTTCAGTTGATGTTCACATCAAAAATCAGACTGGGGAACAATATCTGATCTCAGTGACTTTGACCGTGGCATGGTTGTTGGTACCAGATGGGCTGGCTTAAGTATTTCAGAACCTAGTGATCTCCTGGGTTTTTCACCCACAACAAAGTTGACACAGAATTGTCCAAAAAACAGACAACCATCCAGTAATCTGCAGTTCTGTGGCCAGAAATGCCTTGTTATTGAGAGAGGTCAGAGAAAAATGACCAGACTGCTTCAATCTTGGTAACTCAAATAACTACTCTTTACAACTATGGTGAGCAGAAAAGGATCTCACAAATGCTTTCAGAATATATTATGAATATATTTCACATTTAAAAACAATTAATAGAAAAGTGCAATACAGTATGCAATGCAGTTCTTGTGTTACCTTCTGGAGTTATGTTCAACATAAAGAAGCTGAATTGTATGGAAGACAGAACTCTCTAAATAATGTATTTTCTGTGTTCAGCAGAATCATAAAGTATCTAAATATGAACAGAAAAGCAGTGACAAAAATGAACATGATCTCTTTGCATTTCTACAGTATAGTAAAACTTTATATTAACAGATGCTAAACCACTTTTAGGGCCATGCTACAGATGATTAGAAACCATCAGCTTGTGCTTTTTAGACTTCAGTTTTTAAGGAAATGTAATAAAACAAGTGCAACATCACATTTTGTTACAAATTAGCATAATAAATAAAAATCAAACACTTGAGTCTGAAAGTTAATTTACAGAATTATGTGAATCTGGACTCCTGCGACCCTCTGTGAGCCTGGATAAACAATCTAAGTTGCATTAAAGATGCCACCTCCTTCCTCCCACCACCCACCTCTGGAGAGATTGCTGCTCAGCTCTGTGCTTTCACGTCATTAGCCGTAAGGTTCGTATTTCCATTAACGAGTAGAGGAGCTCATCAGTGGCCTACCTCAACCAGTTGGCTAATTAGTTATGTAATAATGTGGAACAGCAGTCCTGGCTCTTAACAGCCCATTGATGGCAGGCAGATCAGAAGCAAGTCCTTTCTGCACCCATTAGCAGCACACCAAGTGTATGAGGCTATGTCACCAAAACCACACACTGATATAATTACACGCGTCACACTCCTCTCACACTTGTGCTTCCACACTCTACTCAGATCCATTGTTTAATTAAGGCATGTAGTGTTGATAACACTGAGGAGCACTTTATATGTTTTGTGGCACTTAAAGTACTTGTTCTGGAATTGGCTTAGGTCTGGCATTTTTCAATTTTTCCCCACTTCACATTTTTGGCTTACTATAACTCACACATAAACAGCTGAATTAGCTGTTAGGGCCATTCAGGAGTCATCAAGTGCTCAGTTTCTAGTCTATTGTGAAGTTCTGTTAATACAGAGCAAGAAAATCCCACAAATACAAAAGCGTATTAAAGCTAGAATAGGATTCTGAAGGTTTTAATTGAGTGTGGGTTTGAAAACTGTCTTTTGTCATTTAAGAACCAGAGCATAGTCAACAGTGCCAACAGAGCATAGAGAACAAATTGTGTCACTGTATGTATAATAAGTCTGAGAAAGTGAGACAGCTGTAGAAGCACACATGCGTCTGTCATGTATGAACGTCTGTAATGTGGTGGACATGCCCTGATCATGATGCCTGCTCTTCCAAGCAGAACCCTGTAGAGGGATAGGCAGCTCAGTTCTCAATTGCCACTTTCAGCTATTCGGCTGTACACCAAATACTCTCAAAGCAATTGAATGGGAATCTCCTGTCATTCTGTTTACTACATCATCCTGTCATTTTCATTGCCTGTTGGCTTAAATAAGGGCACATCTTTTTTCTCCCAGATGGATAAACTCCATTGCAGAGCAGTGTGCACTATATGTGTTTGGAGCTGGTGCTAGGGATGTAACTGAATATGAATACATCATTCAGAATAAACAGATACAAATACAGGTATGGATAAGAGGCACACTACTGTTTTTTGTTTGTTTGTTCGCCTGTTTTGTCTTTCTGATTGAGACTAGAGGTCACACAAGCACACAAGCAGGAGGTTTCCATTTTAATGGGGCATGAAAAGATATGACACATGATATTTGTCAGATATTTAAAGCAAAAAAAGGACCAGGTTCATATAAATTATTTGTAACTACCATGGGATGGGTTGTAGTGGTTTAAATTAGGCTACTAGGATGTTTATATTTGTGGAAATCTAAAAAAAAAAAATCTGCAGGCATGTTAAAGCAAAAATAATAATTGTATGAGCAGGATTTACGATGTAGACATTGAGAACTTGAGAACTGTCAGAGCCAGAATTCACAGAACATTGGTCCGTATTTAACATTTCAGTTTAGACCACATTCACTTTAGATTTAAATCCAAATGCAGACACAGATATATGGAGCACTACCAGACACAGAAAGTGGCACTGTGTTACACATAGGACACTGGACTCTGGAGCTGTGTAACCGTTCCAGCTTCATTCCAACATGTACCCCTGCCAGCATGGTGCTTCATCTTGATGCCTCTGATGTTTGTGTCATGCCCGACTCTCATTATGTTCGTGGCCTTTTGGATCTCAGACACTTAACTGTGCATTGAGGAGGAGGGCGAAATGTCAATCAGCACAGCAGGGAAAGGAGCATGAGATGGTAAGAGACTCAGGCAGAGAGAAGAGTATGGTGGCGAAGGAGAAAACGCCCTGGGTGGAATTGGTTCAATACTGAGGACCAGAAGAGTGCAACAAGATGGAGCGAGAGACGGGAATGTTTCTGTGCAAAGAAACGGGGAAGAAAATCTAACTTTTTGCCTGGAGACACTGCATGGCATGCTTCACCAAACAGACACATATATAACTCACTGTTCGCATTGTGGAGCCACTGGGGCTCTGGAGTAACGTCTGGGGAATATAAATATTGCAATTCCATACAATCAGTTTTATTTCTTTTGTTGTACTTTCAGCTCTTTAACAAGTGGGAAACTATTCATTTACTGTGACAATGGGTGGAGAGGTCAAATATAAATATATTATGGTCAAATACAGGTATCTATTAATTAAAAAATTCCTGTGTCCTGTTTCATCCCTCACATTAGAAGAGCTGAGTCCTGAAGTTTGCTATGCTCTGTATCCACAGGTAGAATGTAAGAAGGCTCAACCCAAGGAGGTGATGTTTCCCCCAGGGACACGAGGGCGAGCCAGGGGTCTACCCTACACCATGGATGCCTTCATGCTAGGAATGGGAATGCTGAGTAAGAACACTCTTTCACAAAATGATTACCAATCATAATGCTGTGTTTCGCTTCATTTACTTGCCAGCCACAAACATTTCCTATATCCACACAACAAGGGTTGGAAGATATAATGATTTAACACTGAAAATGAGAAAACGTGTGCTTTTGTGAGATATGTTGGCTATTATGATATATTTTTATTACCTTTTGTAATGGACAGCCTAAAAGACCCAACCTAACACAACCAAAATTGTAACCCCAACAGATGTACTTCATATTTGTATCACTGTAATGACAAATCATTTTAATTCGCAGCTTTAATTTAAACAGATTATTTAGTTTTATTTATCAAGTCTTTATGCACTAAGTAAGTCACAGGGTATTAAAATCGCTTTTGCAAAGAAGACCTGGCAAGATGTTGGCAAGGGCCAGATGAAACCCAATCTTGGCATATAATACTGAACGGCAAACACATTTAGACAGCAGATAGAGTTATCAGTACAAGCACACTGACAGCATAGTAAATAATCTTAAAAATCTGTGCAGGTATCTGACAGACTGGCATTCAGAAGTAATTTAAATTCACTCAGAGATACAAGGTGCTTCAGCGATATTTTCCATGAGTAGGGAGATTTGTAAGAAAAAGAGGGCTTTTGCTTATCCACTCTTACTCTAGGAATGATAAAAGCTGAAAAAAAGATTATAATCATACTATGTAAGAATGTATTAACATTTTAAAATTGGATTTAATAGAAAAGTCTTACTATGGGAGATCCATGATGGGTTATATACAAAACCTTCAGTAAATAACATTAATATAATCAAAAGGTATTTTGCATTTGAAGTTTGTCCCTAAGGTGGCTGTCTTGTATTTCTTGTAGATAAATGGAATTGCAGTGAAACATGATTTAAGTATACAATTGGACCTTTGAGGAGACATTATATAATGTATGATTTAAGTATACAATTGGACCTTTGAGGAGACATTATATAATGTATGATTTAAGTATATAATTGGACCTTTGAGGAGACATTGTATAATGTTTGCACTTTGGGGAACAAAATGTACATTTTTTGACAGTACTGTGGGTGAATAATAACCGTGCTAGCATTTACCTGTCACTGACATCCAGGAGATGGATCGATATTTCATTGTGTTGAGAAATATAATTTATATGAACAGTGTACCATTAATCCAGTCGAAACTGGAAGCTTTTTGATTTCACGACAGTCTTTTGAAGTTTGATTTACAGGAGTTCATGACTTTACACTTGTAGAATAAGAAACCGACACGTCACTGTGTTAAAATGGAGGTGGACAGAAAAATGCAGCAGCCTTCAATATGTTCTCTACAGAGACAGAATGACGACTGGGACACTAATGTTGGCACTGCTTTCCAGTTAATGTGGCCATGCAAGGCTGCCATCTCCACCATTGTCTTGCCAGTGGAAAACTCTCAGCTTTTGTGATGGGAGTCTTGCTCAGGAACAATGTGGAAATGTGCCCCCACATGTGTGTGGTCTCTCTCTCTCTCTCTCTCTCTCTCTCTCTCTCTCTCTCTCACACCACTCTTGCTCACTCTCAAACTCGTCACACAGCCACCGTCTTGACATCCTCTAAATCCATCTGTGGTCTTTTCCTGCAAATTTGACGTTTGTTCTGAGGACAGGACATGCAGCCCCCCAAGCCCTCCTCCCAGCATCTCTTCCTTCTCCAAACAGCTCCAGTGACAAGAGATAATGACTATGAGATTGATCGGCTGCTGGAAGTAACTGAGGCAAATAAATCGTTTGATGCCTGGTGTAGAATGCAAAGGGTAGCTAATGGGGAAGCTGCTGGAGAGGTCGTCCTGCCTGTAATTTGGCTTGATGAAGCATCCTCACCCAGGCCAGTGTGAAATATGTTATTGATATTCAGAAAGTGGCGCTCCGGACAACTGCACCAGGCCCCCAGCTCACACCCACCAGGGCAAAGCTGGCTGCTCCAGAGCTCACTGAAAAGAAAGAATGTTAAACCAGTTTCATTTGGTTGATTTAACAGTGTTTGTCCATCTCTGGCATGAGGAGATGGCAAAAGTTTTTTTATAGATAAACACAATGGAACAAGTCCTTAGGCTGGAGTAAGGATTAAGTCTTTTTTTTAAAGAAACTTTTGTAACTACGTTTTTTTACCTACATGTACAAGTTGGTGCACATATCCTGTGGTCATTTGGAGCATTGCTTGTGCATGTCCTATGTACCATGTCGTATGTACTGGATACATAAGTACTAACACTAACTGGTTTTCCATTTGGCATTGATTGAATTTAAAACCCCTCATGTAGCCTCCAAACCTACTTCACGGTGCGTTTTGTGTACATCTGGGCCTTCTAGCTTAATAATTAATTTTGAATGTAAGGTCATAGTTTTTGATTTGAGATGCAGCTCTCGTTGATTTGATAACAGCAGTTGTGATGACAGCAGAACGTTTCACAGAGAGACAGAACTTGTCATTGTGCATGAAAAACATTTTCTAGAAGTGGCGGCTGGTGTGAAACATTTTCGGAGGGGGAACAAACAAACAGTCAGTAACGCAAGGCTGAATGTTAAATAGCTATTTGACAGGTAATATGACAAAATATGGAAATGTTAAAGCATGCACTAAGGTACCACCAATCAGAAAAACACGAGAACAAGAGAAGATAATAATAACATTTAAAGAATTGAATTCAATGTAAATCAGTCAAATTCCCGATTGGAATGTACTGTATATTTTAAAAACTAAAAGTAAAATACATAATGCCAGTGCAGTGCCATGGTCCGATGGCAAAATTGAATTTTTTTGCTAAATCAATTTAATGTCTATTTAGATGTTTTAATCATTTGCCTACTGCTGAATCTGTAAATCGGTTCAATCTGATCCAAGCTGCTTTATTCTTTTTTCGTCACTTGAGCGTCTTGTGAAAGGGTTTGTTTTTGGTAAAGATAAAACTGAAATTTTGTCATTTAGAAGGGCTGCGCTAACCTGAAACTTGGCAGGTCGTCTCCTCAGTACCAGTTAACTAACAAGCTGTCAACGATTCACTGAGAACCATCCTATTAAGTCAAAAAAAATATAATCAATACTGATACACTGACAAAGGTGGGTGTGTCTGGGGCACAGACTGCTGCACCTCTTCTTAAAATCCGAAGCAACCAATTAGAGAGCAACCTCAGGTCACCTGCTTGCCAAAGGTTTAAGCCTCTGAATGGACTCTCATTTGGCCAGCAAACAGGAAGTATATGTATTCACACAGTAATGAACCAAAATGTTTTTGAAAGCATTTTTAAATAAATGCTAACATGACTTCCAAGAGTATAATATGACTAAATAATTTTATTTCATAATTATTTTGCAATATATAATTAACTTGTGTTTATCACAGTTTAAGCAGCCTTTCTTCTTTGATAAATTGAGGGGGCCAGGCGCCACTGTTTTCCAGTCTCACTTGGAAACCTGGTGGACAGGAATGTTTTGGTTCTGAGGTGCCATTTAGTGAATAGTGCTTTACCCCATATGTACATAAGGTAAGCAGGCTAGTGTGTGAACAGTGGCACTCGTGTCACCTCTTTGGCACATGCAAACAAATTCACACAATTATTATATTATGCGGGCCTTAGGGTTAAGGTTAGGGGTAGGGGTTAGGAGTTGTGCCTTGAATCAGGCCCAGCTACACCCTCTGGACTTGACTAGCGTTGACTACTGCAGAGTTGACTGTCTCATAAATCCCATCTAGGTTTTAGGATTTAGGAAAAGAGTGTTGTTATTAGTTTGAATTTTTCACCATCAGACTCAGCACTTGGACTCAGATTTCTTGCTCCATCGACACTGCATTTCAAGCTGACTCCATTTGAAGTTGATGAAATTCTCAGCAAAGAGCATTTCTTGACCTTATTAGAAGTTATAACAGATCAGTGGGCCAATGTTGAACAAACAGAATAAGCGAAGGCGATGAAATGAATGAAGTGGGAGACGCAATGAGGAAGAGAGTGAGTTAAGAGTATGTGAGTTCATTCGCTTGCAGCACACTCTTATCTAAATGAAATTGGAAAAGCAGGACAGCGAAACATTCCTTTTGGTAATTTGCATACAAAAATCAACAAGGCTCATTATTCAAGGAACTGTAATTCCTTATGTGCCAAAATCTCATTAGAGCTGCACTCGGCGCTCTCGTGTTTACCACACCTAATCGAGCCATTTATCTTTATTGTGTTAAGCCTCATGTATGTTTGCTGAAATTAATACACATCTCAGCCCATGCAAAGTGCGGCTTTACCAGATGGATAATTGATTTTAAAGTGAATCCAAACTGTTGAGCCATAAAATGGGCGCATTAGCATGCATATTAATAACGCAAATAAGAGGGTGAGGCCGACGCCATTGGGCCAGATTAGGTGACAGCCTTTACTTATCGTGTTGCCAGGAGACGGAGGGTACCCACCGCTTCAGTGAGAAGGCTTAATGAGTCTTCTTCATGTCCCTGGCCTTTCGTTCTGTCTTCCTATGCCTCTGACTCAGTCTTGTCCCCTTCAGTGAGAGTATGACAGAAACACATGGGCTGCATGCATACCTGTTAGCAACAGGTGAGATAAAGGTCGACGCAGGGAGCTGTATCAGAGGACGAACTGGATTTCCAGTGTTATGGAAATGTGAAAGTTGATGGATTAATGTGTTGCTGGTAGGTTCTAAACCTGTTGACACAATGGAAAAAAACAAAAAGAATTGCACAGTTAGCTTCAGAATTATTGGCACCTTGTATAATAATGTTATTATACACAATGATTATACTTTCCTGCTTATCCAAATGGAAAACTGCTTACATTACCTCTAGCAAAAATACTCCTATAAGAATGTTTATTTAAATCACAGTATTTTCTTTCTGATATATTTATCATAAATACTTACATTTCTCTTACTCTTTAGATATTCTTTTGTTTTATTTGGCCAGTTTTCCTGGGTATACCATGTATCAGCATTGGAAAATCCAAAGAACTTTCAGAATTAAAGAGACAGGTGGAGAACCTAAAAATATAAAGGAGGATAAAATGTTCTGCATGGAGAAAGATCTCACTACAAGTGCCTCCAAATATTTTAGACATTATAGCAGAAGGCTCAGTCTTTAACAGAACTCTTTACAAAAAATTAATTGCAGTGGTGCTGAAAAAAAAACAAAAAAACTCGCACATCATAAAATAACTATTTTTTCATTTTTCATGCTTGTAAAACATTTTACCACATTAAGTGAAAAATGAAGATGACATTGGTTGCTTATGTTATTATTATTTTTTTTAAACTTTTGCTCATTTTAATGAAGGATGCCAATTCCTTTGAAGTTGGCATCTCAAGAGTAGATAATCCTTCACTAATGTAGGTTAAAAAAGTTTCATATTATCTATAGAAGGCAGATGCAGCTATTGTTCTGTTAATACTGTACAGTTAGTATCAAGTGTTCATCACTGATAATTTCTCAAAAGTAGACAGTTATTCTCTAGATAAAATGTTTCGTTTGTACTGTGTAGTGTGAGGTGTGAGGGCAGGGCTCGGTTCAGACCCTCTCTTTGCTGATGTTCCTGCCAGACACCACATTAATCCCCACTGTCAATACAGACTTGACACACTGCATTGATAGTAAGCTCTTTAAATATCACAGAAAAAGCCCATGTCATGTATATTTATCTAGGGCATCTGATTCTTCTTAATAGGGAGAGTACACAACCCAGCTTTATTCATACTGGAGAGAGGACAGATTTCTGTAAACAAATGATATAGCTACCAGAAAACAGCATATGTAAAGGTGGCAGCTTCAATATAAACCAGAAGGCCCATATGCTGTTTTATCCACTGCACACTCTGGGTCAGGGTCTGAATAACACCAGGCTTACAAAAGAAAATAATGGGGGGGGGGGGGTAAAAATGTCATTCTGCATATTTTTGTAGTCAACATAAAGTTTCCGAGACAAGTCAGAAAGACACTTGCAAACACCTTGGGTGCCAATATAAAAGAATACAATTATATGCATAATTAATTCCTTTACATTGTAATTGTGTATGTATAATTAATTAAATATCAATGTAATTAATTTTTCAAATGTTAAAAAATAATATCTACTAATCTATTCTAATGAGTGAGTAGTGGCAATAGCAGTCTTTTTTTTATGTTCATTCATCAGTTCTGAAATGTGTTAACATCTTAAGAAAATGAAATGATGTTTATTTCTTTTACTCAGTCATTAAATGACAGAATATTTCATGTCATAGAAAGATATTTCCACCTAGCTGTTAAACAGATTCACCAACAACGCGTGTGATAAACTTGTTTGACACTAACATGACTGAAATTTCAGGATCCTGAGGACATCACCCCTTCTTCTTGCCAACAATTAGAGGGCCATTAGCCAACTTTTATTATGTAAATTAATGAGAGAGGAGCATTGAGTCGCTGCTAGTAATATCTCTCTCTTTCCCCCTCCCACTGTCTGTCAA
>JAOVVH010000059.1:16760269-16771306 GCA_028566435.1 Scorpiodoras heckelii | reverse complement strand
TATCATTTTAACACTTACAGCCTTCAGGATCCCTTACAAATATATGGATCAAAGGTGAAAGATGAAGTCTGCAAAAGCAACTTCTTTTAAGCCTCTACTAAAATGCTAAACTATAAAAGACAGGGTTAGTTTCTTCACTGAGCATTTCCTACTGCTCATCTCTGTCAAAATAAATTCATCTGTTCTTACATAAACTGTGAAGTTTTCACTGCACAAATCCAGAAGTAAGAACAAGCCCTTGCAGTTGTGCTAATATCATTAAGATATGTAACTTCTTTTAGTAGCAGTGGGCTCTAGACAGATCTGATCTTCAGCATAAAGAAAGAAAATGAAATTATTAAGATGGTTTCTCATGAGATCTTTAAAACGATGCAGTTTGATGACTGCATATGGTTGCCACATTTATTCACATAAACTGTTATGTGCTGTGATTGAAGCCTGGCCAGATAATTAGTGTCTGGGCGCCTTCTGCAATAAGGCATTGTGGCAGAATAAGAACAATGACTCCATGGACCTCGGTTTTGCATGGAAGCTCAAGCAGTAGCCACTCCTCAGTGTTGGCAGGGAGACAGCCTGAGCATGTGCATTGGGTCTCATCCCAGTTTTTTTTTTAACAGCACCACCAAGATGCACTCCAACAGAGACAGGCATGCAAATTCTGCTGATTTGCTGCTTTTTTTTTCGCCGTGAAGAAGTCAACGATGTATTTCAGAAAATGAGCCGCTGGGAAGCCAAGTAGCTCACCAAATCGCCTTCATTTAAAAGTTCTGCCTCAGCAAACAGCGGGTAAAACAGATTGTGAGTAAATTCCGGACTAGAGCTCCAGCATCCTAGCTCTGTCTTTCACTCCACTTTGCAATGACTTTTGCAATCGCTCGATCATATTCCTGCCATTCTCATCCGGTATTAGTGTGCAAGCGGCTGAGGCTCTGCGGTTTGGAGAGACTCTAATCCGTGATGTCCTGGCACAGCTATCAGCTTGCCATTGTCTCGCGCTGTCGTGTCCTTCATGATCGATTAGCCCAGGCTATAAAAGAAAGGTTATCGATCAATGACAGCGAAGTGGGGAGGGGGAAAGAGAGAGAGAGGTGACAGCAGCGTATACGTCCGCTTTCACCGCCACAGGGAAGAGGATGAGCTCCAGGGAAGAAAACAGCTATCAGTTCTTATGATACTTACACTGCTCATTACCTCGGAGTGTGCTTCCCCATCTTGCTAATCTGTTATCTAGCACCTATTTGGAAGGTGTTTGTGGAGGGGGAATCAGAAAGTGTGAATGTGAGTGTATGGGTGGATGAGCAGATGCAATTGTATTTTGTATGTGTGTGGGCCTGCTTGGATTTCTGTACTGTGTAATAGTAGTTTATTGGGAGGTCTAGATGGTTTATCACAGTACTTGATTTTTCTTCTGTCTCTTTAGGTTATCCAAACATTGTAGCGACGTACGGCCGTGGATACACCGGCTTCGCCCCGAGCTACAGCTACCAATTCCCTGGTAAGTTCCATCTTGTTAAGCCCTGTATGTAGCTCCTCTCTCCTGCTGCTATCTTGTAATGGCTTCCCTGCTGGCCAGTAAACACATACACCCACTCGCTTTTGCCCCCTGCAGAACCCCATGCTGATCATGTGCATAAAGATACATGTAGAGCCCAGCTCCGATTGGAATCCTATAAAACTGTAAAACATGTATGTGGAGATTTCAGACACACACATACACACACTGACTATCTTTCTTTGGAGCAGGTCACAAAGCATGCTGGTACAGTATGTAGTAGAAAGTCTTTCCCTCATTTGTATTAACTAATCTTGGCAAATCTTTGTAGCAATGGTGGCTGAATTGATACGATGTGATGTGATTAAGTAACCTTATTATGTGTCTAATGAATTTCCTTAAGAAAAGATCCCCTTCTCAATAGACAGCTTGAGACGCAGACCTACCAAATAGAATACAATTGATTGTGGCATGCTGCCATAATGCTTTATCAGTTATCGACTGACTCTGCTCCTGCTATTCTTAATGTCATCTCTTGCTTACGAGCCGAAAGGAAATAAGAGCCTTATTCAAAGTTCAGTTACTCATTTGTCGTGAGGAGTTAATACCAAAATTGTGCATATAGGTATGTGCTACTCGGACAGTAGTTATTTCAAACAAAGATGCTTCTCAGTTACACATGTTTTTGACTGTACACCCAAATACTCAAAAATACCATTTGAGGCAAATGTTAAATACAATAATACGACACTAAGGGTGTGTTCAGACTTGTACTTCAGTTCTGTTGGTCTGGACCAAAGCAGAAAATTGATATATTGCAGTCCTGGTTTGCTTAGTGTTCACACTCACAAATTTAAAAGCCAACCAAAATAAGTAAAAAAAAAAAAAAAAAAAAAAAGGATGTGACATATGAAGTACATATTTTGCGAGCCAGTTGTCAGAACAATGCACCATGTACTTATCAGGGTTGTGTATACCTGGTGGTATTTTCACCGACTGGAAACACAGGAAGAGGTGGTAAAATGAATAAAGTATCAAAGCTTATTTGTTTTCAATGCACTCTGTCCTCTTGCCGTGTGTTTAGTATCGCATCTTGTAACATCACTGTTAGGGGTCGGCTCACTCCGGCAGCCACGGCCAGAGAGAGCTGGTCCTTGTCGCCAGCCGCCGCTAGGCGTCGCCTGTGCAGTAGTCCTCGCCCCGCTCGCAGGACTGCGACTCCCAGATAGCTCCGCGGCAATCAGAGGTGACGACTTTCACCTGGCCTTGCCTCTATATAAGACGAGGCTCGACCAGGGCTCACCGTCACACCCTCTTCTTTTCGTGCGCTCTTACACATGTTGATAGGGACAGGCATATTTTGGTACCGTATCGGTCTGAGTCTTTTCCTTTGGTGTGACTGAACTCCCTCCTCGCCGCCGTCATTTTTGGAGAGGCGACATACACTTCCCCTCTCGCTCCTCTCTGCCATTTTGGGAGAGGTGCTTCCGGGTTTCGCTTCCCTACACGTTCCCTTCGAGTCTCGAGGCAACGTTCTCTCTCTCCTCAGTTTCCCCGGTGGGAACCAGGAGAGCCTAATGTTTAGATAACCACAGGCTATAAAGAGAATTTTTGTTAAAAACAAGCAGGTACTTTTATTTACACCCCGAAAAAGGGGTTTAAGAAAGGAAAGAGAAAAAAAAGAGAAGAGAGAAACATATAACGTATAAGAAAATAAAAGATAAGAAAAGAAGAAACAAAAGAAAATCATAAAGAGGTTTGATTTTGTCATTTCTTTCAGTCCGCCCTTCTGCGGCTGTTTTTGTTGTTTGTGTTCTCTCTTTTGTTTTGTTTGTTTCGACTTTTCCCTTATCCCTTTATACATTTATTCCTGAGTTTGAATTCGCACTTCCACGATACTTGTGTTTGCCCTTTCACCCCTAAACGTCACCCTACACATCACTGCGCTGCCATCTCTCTGGCGCTGGCACTTCCAGGTTCTCTCCTGGCCGCCTCTACCGCACTTTTGAGCTTATTTACCCAGAGGAGCGGCATTTTCGGTTGAGAACCCAATTATTAAAATGACACCAAGCACTCATTCTCATCCCGTTTACCCACGCCGTGAGGTTCCGGGAGGTGCACCCGTTTCCGGCATAGCGCGGTTTCTCTCAGTCCTTTCACGCCGATTTTGCACATGCCCTGTGCCTAGCCCAGGTAGGCTAGTGGGTTAAGACACTGGTGTGCACTGCTCGTGGTAGCGGGTTCGAGCCTCGTGGCTGCCATTAAAAAAAAATAAAAAATTGTTTATATAATTTTCTTGCCATTTAAAATATATATATAAAGTTGTTTATATAATTTTCGCCGCTGCCATCACCAAGGGCGGCTTCCTTTCTTCCCCCACAGTTGTTATTGGTTCGTGTGTGTGTTTAAGACGTCTCAAAGAGTCATTTTTGTAGGAATAAAATTATTAACAACATTTACTTCTGAGTCAGTTAAGCAAAGCTAAGCAAAGCAGATGAGTGCCTAGTCAGCTTATCCTTCAAACCATGGGCACATTTTCTTTGCACTGAATGTATAAATATATTGGCATTATGTTATCACATCATCAGTAGAATACAGTGAATTAACATCATGATAAAATAGCCTGTATCCCATATGCCTTATTACAACAAGAGTTCTAGACCAGAGAGTCAGTTAGCTGCTGTGATGATGAGGTGCTTTGCCCATTCCTGCATAGAAATACCCTCACCACTTAAAATGAACTGATGCACTGATAAATCATATAAGAAAAAGTATTTTGTTCTTATCAATCAATAAATACACTAAAAAACTATAATCATTTAAAAGGTTTAAAAGCATTTAACTCTTTATTCAGACAGGCTTCTTGTAGTTGAAAGGACCTCATGGGCAACTTCAAAAGCTAAAATGCATATGCTACCATTGCTGTGTAAAGATAGCTGATTGCTGCTTTTTAAAGCACATGTCTGTACTACTTTGATGCCAGGGTGCAAATAAACCTCAAACAAGTGTCTTAAAAGGACTTGGTGGAGAGACAGATTGTTCCCGAGCTGTGCTGGATAGATAAATGAGGGAGGGAAGGGATAATGAGCAAGCATGAATTGGCAGGCACTTGAGAAAGCTCTGCTGTGACTAAGCCTAGAGTTGGGGATTAAAATGTGCATGGCCTCTTCTCTCTCTGTCTCTCTGTGTCTCTCTCTCTCTCTCTCTCTCTCTCTCTCTCTCTCTCTCTCTCTCTCTCTCTCTCTTTCAGTTAGCATTAGCCTAGCTTTCCCGTCTTCTCTCAGTAGGCCCAGCTTAGTATTGGGCTGCACACTGTGGTCTTTTCTCAGAAGCAACTCTTAGAAAATCCTTTTAATGCCCATGTCTTTCTAAAAAAAAAAAATATTGTCATGCTCAAACATTATGTTCCTCTGGAGTTGGTCTAAATGTTTCCAGTCAAGGATGTATTGAATATTTGTTATTTTAGAGGATATATTGACCTCACCTGTACGGTTCTGCTTCTCGGCTCTGACTCTGTAGTTTATGCCGATGACTCACCAGAGAGTTGGCTACTTCAGCGTCACCTGCAGTTTCATAGCTAGAAAAAAGTGAGCCTTTTCGCTTTCCTTTAATCCTGCGGCTTTACTTGTAAAATTATTTTTCCCAGTGCCACTCACAATGAAGCCCTCCATGTCTTTCATTTCACATATTGTCAATGACCTTGGTGTTAAACTTGTAGGGTGAATGAGCTTTTTCCAGACAACTTGTAGCACCTGGGGATTTACCAAGAGCTCAGCTGCAGCGCAGGTTCAAATTGACTGTTGAATAGAGGGAAGGTAATATTTTTCAAGGCACTCCTTCTAATCTCCACAGGTGACTGCATTTGTAACAGGTCACAGGAAAAAAGTACTTTGTTTGTGTGTGAAGTGTGTGTAGTCTTACCCTGTAAGAATAACCTGAGATCATGTTTTTTGTGTAAGTCTGTAGGTCTCTTCCACTGTCTGTGTTAATCAGTATGTAATGGTTTAGTGAGTACCTTTCATGCTTGTTTTATGAAATTATAAAAGCTGTGTCCTACTTATGTTTGTAGAATATAATAAAGCATTTGAAGGTTATTGCCTGCTGGATGTACCAGGTGAAGAGAATGCAGCAGCTGGTCCAATTTTTCATGACAGAAAATGCAGCTATCTATTCCCTTTTTAATAATTGTATCTTTATTTTACCTTTATACCCACACAATATAGCCTCGTCTTCTTCATGCGTAGGTTTTGATTTGCCCCACGTTACATGGCCATTTCTCTGTATTTCTGCAGACTGAATTGTCTCGTCTATGTTCGGCCTTGATTTGCGCCGTAGGACACGGCCCGTGCTGATGAGAGCTGAAGGATTGAGTGTAGTCAAGGTCACAGCCTTTCCGAGCCCAAGAGCGCTCAGAGGTGTATAATAACCCTATCTTTTAGTTTCCACTACTCCATTTCTTCTCACTTTCTTCCTGGTGGAGAATGGGAGGGAGAGCTGGAATTGGCGCTTCACTTTTGATTAGGCCCCAATCAGTTATGCAAACAGAGAGGCTGTCAGGGACAGGCCCCTGTCTGCACACCCCCCCGATCCCCTAAATCACAGTTCTCTCTAACCTGCTGGACAGATAACGCTCTGAGCCTCAAAGGAAATTGGAACAAAAAAACAAACAAATAAACCTGCAGCTTTCAACATTTCTGTGAAGAAGGAGCAAATGGAGATAGTAGCTGTTGGTGGTTTGTCTCTTGTTGAAACAGGTTATGATACGAGTCTTTTATTGCTGGATGTAGATAGTATCGTACGATGGCTTGAGTTGCAGTGTGATCTAAAAGAAAGAAATGGGAAGAGGATTCATTCATACATTCACTACAGAGAGAGAAGAAAGAAATAAGCAGCACAGTGGTTTCAGCAGCAGCTGTGCCACATCATCCTGTTCTTAAACCAAATTAGCTCTAATTAAACTAAAGGCTGCTTATAAAGCAGTAGACATGCAGCAAGTACATTCAGCATGTTACAGGCTCAAAGCTAGGGCCACACTCAAATATACATGCACAAACACACAAATGCATTCAATAAGAACTCCTGCTGGTCAATTCAGGGCTTTCTTTAAGTGGTCACAAGCAGCTGTTGTATAATTGTATGAGGACAGAGCACAAGCAGGAGCACAGTGTCAATGTGGAAGTGGTCTCATGGAGATGCTGCTGATAGTCTCTGAAGCTTTCTGTCTGGTAAACTTACACCAGTACACCCCCAGATTTATGCTTATTCATCACCCAAGCGGCCTAATCCATCAAACTAGTGCAGCTTTAATTACCATCTGAGTCACACAGCACATATTGTTCTACAGTTTAACGGCATGTTTTGCTATGACTTGTACTTGCAATCAAGTGCACAAGTTTGCATACCCTTAGGCTTAAATGAAGAAGTCAAAGAAATATAATTTACAGACACAGAGATTTTAAATATTCTTTCCAGTATTGTACACATATTATACACAAATATTCTTTCATTGTTCACAATAATGAAAATGGTCAAATAATATATGTAAATATATGATTAATAGTGATTAAAACCAAAATGATATTATTCAAAATTTTGCAATTCCCTTTCTGAATGTTATACTGTATAATATAATTTATTATTATTAATAATAATAATAATAATAATAATAATAATCAGAATAATCAGAATAAACTGTAATCATTTATTTACCCCCACAACACCCACCCACTCTTGGCCTGTGTTTTCCTTTTGCAGTTTTTTATCTTGTGAGACCTATTGTTAAATAGAGCCATATTTCACCTACTTTTTGCAAAAAAACAAAAACCAAAAGGATGCCAACCTCTGTCCTAAACTGTCCTTTTTTCTTGTGTAATTCATAAGATTTGTGTTGTGTTTCCAGTGTTCTGCTTGTCTTTTTACTTTGAAGCCAGATTTGCCTTTGGCTTCCTCGATTTCCCCACCAAGGACAAGTCCAACCTTCTTAAACGCGTTCCCTTAGATAGTGGGATGAAGGAAGGATGACTTTCTCCTGCCCTCTAGGTTAATCCTCATGTCTCTCAGCCAGAGAGCTGCTACTCATCTGTCTGGTAATTGCTGTAGTCAAGGAGGTGACATCAAGTAAAATGGGACATGAGGCAGTCTGTGGAGAATACTTGTATCTGTTCTGCCTTTATTTCTATCATAGCATTGCACCTCAATCCACAACTACATGGAAGACATGTGGAGAAGCCTTTTGTTTCTTCTCTGGTCTTATGAAGTCTCTTTGTCTTTAAGTAGTGGACTGAGGATTCATTCTCTCTCACTCTATCCTGCATTGACTTCAGTGTTGCAGCACAGTACTGTATATTCACCTTGAACAACCTGCATTTTAATCTTTATAACAAACATATGATCATGGGTCGCATTCAATATTTGCGTTTTAATGAAAGTCTGAGTTGATGTTTTTTTTTTAGTTTAACCATCTTGTATCTACATGTTGGTCTGTTCTCACTTTGGTTAGCAGTTTCCTGTGTTAATCACAAATGCCAACTGATAGGAGAACAGTGAAATTAATGCTGCATTCAGCTTACCTTGAC
Organism: Scorpiodoras heckelii; assembly: GCA_028566435.1. Classification (NCBI taxonomy): domain Eukaryota; kingdom Metazoa; phylum Chordata; class Actinopteri; order Siluriformes; family Doradidae; genus Scorpiodoras; species Scorpiodoras heckelii. The sequence goes on along the minus strand of JAOVVH010000059.1, from coordinate 16,763,239 downwards.
GTGTGAAGTCAGAACTCAGAATGATGTGCCTCAATCTCTGTGCATTAAAGTTACAAAGTAGGAAAAAATATGTATGAATCCATGTTTGTTTTTTTGCGAGCTAGCTAACTGCGATGAGTGACGTATATTTTCCTCCTCGAAATAGTGACCTGTATAAGCAGTGGTATAGCTTTAAGAAGCGAATATGTCTGTATGTTGATTATTCTAAGGCAAATACTTGTATACAGTATAACTCATTGAATATGTTTGATTGTTTGAAGGTGTGATTTTTGTCTTCTTGTGTGCTTGAGAAACGTGATCAGTCGCAGCCCAAGTACTGTTCCGTTCAAAAGTCTATATCTAGCCAAGTACAGTTTAAATGCCCGGATGTGTTCTTGCTTTGCCCGTATTATTTACCATGCATCAGGATGTGACTTGTGTGGACCTGGGACAGTCAGATATCCCAGAATGCATTTCACACCAAGTGCAGCGTGATGGTGGAGGAGAAAACTTCGAAATGCTACAGTTGTTGTTTTATGAAATGAAGTTATACGATTTTTTTAGATGAGAATGTCATTATTTAGACTTCAAGTATCTGGTTAATTTATCAAGAAAGAGTCTACGTGAAAATCTGCTCTGACGTTTACGCAGATGTGCGGTCACACTAGCAGGTGATGTCAAGTACGCTGCTGTTCCAATTGCAAAATGACCGTACAGCATCCTTCCATCCTCCGGGTTTTTTCCTGATGAGTCGTGCTTACCAAGTCTGTACTACCAAGTACACAAACCCAAACTTGCCATACTTTGTATTGAGAAACGCCTTTTGCTTACTGCTGATTCTGTAAATAGGTCAAATGGTTTTCAACCATTTTTATTTAATAGACAATAATAAACAATAGTAGACACACAGATCACTGAGAATTATGACTGACTATACTTGTCAAATGCTGTATACCAGTATGTCACTCTTTAGCTGTGTAGGGCAAGGCTAGGCATTCTTTAGTCCTGAAAATGTCATGCTCCATACAGAGTAGTTCTCTAGGCGCTCAGAAAGCACTCAGCATTTTCTTCTTCACTTCCTTTAAAACCTTGCGCCTTATCCATCCTTACATAAATTCTGCTTGTATCTCATTAAAAGCACAATGCCAACTAATTAAACACCCAAGGTTCCTTAGGTAAATTCTGAGGTGTGCCTAAGCGCATAATCCTTTTTTGTTTGTTTTATTATTCACAGTATATCCTCTTAATTATCAGGACCCACTGTTGTTTGTGCGACACAGTACTGAGATTGTAGAGTCTGCTGTTCCCATGGGATGATGGATACACCTATGAGTTCTCGTCATGCTTTATGCATTCTGAAAAATGGATCTATGAAATGCGCTATTAATCAGATCCTGCTTGTATGTGTTGCTGATATATGGTAGATTTTTTGTTTCTTTGAAAACGTGCCTGAGTAAACTGACAGTATTGATTTAGACTACATCTTCTTGAGTAGTATATTGTAGATTTCTCTTTTGTACTGAATTGTAATTCACCTTTCATTATCCAATGATTCTACATTTCCTGTGGAACGTAAATGAACTGTATGCTTCCTTAGTATGTGAATTATTTGAGTGGATGTGTGATTGACCTAACCACACAAGCACCATGATGAATGTCAAACTGTTGAATTCAGACTCATGTTCTCAGCGGAGTCGAACCCCTACAGTCATCATTAACTCACTGTGCTCACGCATGTAATTCCCAGGGCTGAAGCCTGCTGAAATGTGATGGGCAGCCTAGTGGCATGTTCCATGTTGCTTTCACTATCAGCACGCTCATTAGGGGGAGATGTAGACATGAGGCTTTGACATGGCCGAGTTCACAGCACATGAATGGCACTGTTGCATTCTTGGATTGGGGATCCTCATCACCCAGGTGCAGCTTTTTTTTGTTTTTGATAGCTTGGCAGAAAGGCCTGCTTGAGAGCAATCCAAGTCAATGGCTTGTGCTGGAGAGGAATGACTCACCTCTCTTTTGCTGGATGAAAAGATGGTTTGTTGAGATTGTGCTGCCGTCCTTTATATTAGCCACCTTCTTTCTCTTTAAAGCTAGCCTTTTTTAAATCCATCTCTCTCCTGGTGGCTTTCATAATAGATGAATCAACCAATAAAGCTTTTTCTGAGTGTCTCTGAATTAAAGGAAACCGTAGATCACAGCAATAGATTTTTTTTGTGTTTAAATGATGTTTAATTGATATTTACTAAACCATTCTTCAGATGTATTACACAGCTTAGTGCTGAATATTAAACTATTGCAGGTTAAGAAATGATAAACACTTTATAGGGATAAAATTAATGACTAACCCATGCGTTGCTATGTACATTTAGTTATCCTCCATCCTCCCTACTCATTAAAGGAAACAACCTGACCATCCTCATACAGAAATGACACCGACATGGAAGTGGTAACTTAGTGGAGGCTATGCTGGTATAAGTGTATCAGGCATATCAGCTTCCCTAAGTATTTTTCTCACCTCATCTCACTGCTTGGTTAAGGAACAGCCACTTACCAAAAAAATAGCAGATTTGACAAAAATTGCATCGGAATCAGGAGTTTTCTAGATGTGACTATGAATACACAATCCTGAAAAGCACCAGTAACATTGCTGTGCCTGACACAGTACCATATTACTGTCACTTCAGTACTGAAAATGGTACAAATCCCAAGTAATTTCTAGTCATTGGTGGAACACAGGGTAGAGCAGGACTGACAAATTGTCCATAGCAACAGATGGACTAAGGCAATAATAGAACAGTTTCTTTCCAAAATACTATACATCCATTTATAGAAATTATTATAGTCAAATATATTTTTTAAAATTATGCCTGAAGGACAAGCATGTCATACCCTGTTCTTCTGAATTGCACTACAAATTGTATTGAACTGGCATGTATAATGACACAAATATGCATGCAGATACACTTGTTTTGTAGAGTTTATATTATATTA
>JAOVVH010000059.1:16729177-16760169 GCA_028566435.1 Scorpiodoras heckelii | reverse complement strand
TTGAAAAAAATTATGAAATGCAATATAAATATTACAAATAACAGAATCTCAGTAGATCCTTAAAAATATCTATTGGTTGTTGTCACTATATTTATATTGTATATAATGCATATTGATAGTTAGGATCAGAATGGAAGCATTCAGAAAAAAATGATGATAAAATGTTAAAAGATAAATTTATATATAAGAAAAATCAGTATTGTTAATGTTAGAATATGAATAGCATTCTCCATCAACTGTAAAAAAAAAAAAAAAAAAAAAAAGATTAATTCAGTGCATAAAATTATGTTAGCACTTCAGATTCCTATTTCTGAGCTACTCTTTGGCATTTTCACTTTCTCCCTCACCCAACCTTTATGTTTAGACCTTTCTCCCTCACCCAACCTTTATGATTAGGAAAAGATTCCTCTAAAGAAAATTAATCTAACAAACAACAACAGCTGACAGAGGTGCTGTAAAGCATGTCAGATAGCTAACACTCTTGGGAAATGTTATCAAAAAGTTGGGGGGAAAAATCTAAATGTTGTGGCAGTTATTTCTTTTTGCCACAATGCTCAAATTCATAAGTACACGTTTGCTTATAATGTGATCAGTTATAATTACTAGTGAATGTCGTCACCCAGAAGTGCAATGTAGAATTTATCACATGGGCTTTCCTGATCAAATGTCTTTTCAAGAAAAGCTGAGAGAGAAAGTGAAGAGAGGGGGGGGGGGGCAGACCAGGATGGCTTCCCCTCCAGGGCTGCAGGGTGGAACAGATGTGTCCTTGTTCTCTCTCCAGGCCACAGCAGCCCAGCCGAGCACAGCCACTGACAGGGCAAACCGACTGGAAAAAACAGAGAAAAATGGAAAGCTAAATATTGGCTTTATCTCTTCAGTAATAAAAGCCCCATGAAATTGATTGGATGCTGCCAAGCCTCTCCCGAGTGGTGTCTTTCACTACAAATGCAAAACAATGAGCTGGCATAGTCTATTAATTAACCCACTTAATTAATCCCAATTCAACGAAGTTAATCTCTTCCTAGGGCTTGCTAGATCCACTGCACAGGTGTCTACTTGACATAGTCCTCAGATGGCCCTGAAGCCTAACACAGGAACATTGAGATGTGGTGCATCAGTTGGGATCGCTTGACCTACAGCTAGCTACACTGGCAATAGTGTGATGAGTGCTGATCATGTTGATGAAGAACTTAGTTGTATATGGAGCTACAATAGAAAGATTGCTCTTCTTCAGTAATGAGTTTGGTTCCATACTGCTTAATTTAGCATCTGATTTGCTAAGGCTGAGATAATGTAGTGTGTGCAAATTAATAGTACTGAAAGACAGGTATTACATTTGCAGTTCTGTTTCCACTGTTTAACTATTTAAAGAAGTTAGACCATTAACTAAGCCTTAAGAGTGATGCTTTAATAAAAAGATTATGATGTCTGTATCTCAGAACGATTAAAATAGTCATGACTAATATGATGTAAAAATTGGTTTCATATTAGACATAAACTGCATTCACACCTCCAGTGACAACAGTATTTACATAGAGACTGTAAAAAAGACATTCACAGGTATCTTTAAACAGAAAATAACCTCTTTCACTTTACATTCAGGTGAATCATGAGTTTGTCAGCGCATCTCACTGCATGCATTATACTGGACACAGTTTTGCACATGACATATTTTAGTTTCACTTAACTCTTATGGAAATGTCTTGCAAACTGAACTCACAGTGACTATAAAGAAACAAAAGTACAGCAAAAGCCCAAGTTTAGATATTTTTCCTTGACCTATTTTGCACATGCCACACTTGCAGTCACATGCACTTGCAGTTTACGTGATTGCAATCACAAATCAGTGCTTGTTATTTGGCATCCCTTTGTAAATCAGGGTTGAAATGTGTTGCCTATTTGATTTAGGTGCTGCACTGTAAATCTCATGAAATGATCTCATAAAATTCATACGTAAATCATTAACAATATTAATCATGTCCAGTTTGGTATCTTGCCGTATCTGAGTGACAAGACGATTCAACAGAGCAGAAAAAAGTTGTCATCAGTACCACACCCACAATGATGGAGTGTACGCAACCCAGTGATGTGTTAAGAATCAGGTTGTTTTCGGATTCTGATGTAAAGCATGATATTGACTAGAATGTAATGCGTAGGTCGTAAAAGAGTTGCTTCTGATAGAAAGCTTAATGTGGGTTGCTAGGGCATGCACTATCATACAAAGTATGGCATGCGGTGAAATACTTAGTGCAACTGTCCATGCCATAAAGATAGAATTTAACAGGAAGGGAAGGATGGGACGTGTCTGCCAACCTGTACTGTTTGTGGTATGCGTGCCAGAAAGTTTGAGATCCACTGACACAGGGACAGGCTGTGTCTCAGGTCCTCCAAATGAGTGGTGAGTTTAAATGGGATTATACTGTTAAATGCTGAACTGTAGAGTGTAAAAAAACATAAGCATTCTAACATAATTTACCTTCCTGGTGTCCAGATGGCTCAGAGCTGTATGTAGTAGGTGTGTGATACTGTCATTGGTTGGTCAAATGGGAGGACATGCAGACTATATTGGTTCCAGGGTGTCAGGTCATGAAGATGGCATGAAGTCTCTGACCAGTCATTCAAAACACGTCATCAAAACTGAGGTCAGGGTTACTGGGTGATAGTGAATAGGAATGACCAATATTAACAGTATTAATGTACTTACCCAAGTTAAATTAGTTTTCAGACAGGATAAGATTTCCAGACATATGTCTTTTAAGTAATGTTTATGGAGGATGTCTGTAGAGATCGAAGTCCACAGGATAAGTCATCCCAGCATATGGGAGTGTCTTCATGATGTACGCATGGTCAAAATTCCATGAATACTAAATAGATGTCATTTTAATAGAAGCTGATTGTTTGGAGCTTTATTATAAGCCCTTGTTGTAGGGCTTATGGCAGCATGAGATGCTGTTGATGATTAATTAGTAGGTTTCATGATCATGACATGTATGTATCCTGTAACTGTGCTCTGAACTCAGTGACTAAATGTTATCTAATGTAATATAATATCTAAATCCCCCAGAAGTGTCACTTCTCAGACGTCTCAGTCCTTTTTAACATCATGTATAATTTATTGTTCTGCATTTCAAACTCAGCCAATACTTGGTGTTGTTTTTGTTTTGACAGGAAATGCCTTCATAGTGAAGAAAAGGCATATCAGTATGTCAGTTCAGACAGGATATATATTAACTGTGGATATTGCTACTTGTCATTTTGTAGAAGACAATGTACGGTGTGAGCCTTCCAGATTATTTTACAGTTTGTAGGAATGGCATGACAGATTAGGAAAAGACTACCGTCCCAGAGATACTAATAATCATATTACCTCCCCTACAGTATGTTTGTAATATTATAGTAAAGCATAGACGTGAATCTATAGACATGTATCTCAGTGTTTGGGGGTTGTTCAGGATTTTCCACCTCCTGTAGATGGACGTGAAGTTATCCCACAAAGCTATTGCCAAAGCTGTTACTTTGTACAGCCCCCAGTGATGGTAACATCATCCCTTGATGAGATATGAAAAGTAGTTAAATAGTTTTGGTGCTGGTCATATTTTCTCATTTAGTGTGGCTGGAGATTCCCTAATGGTTTCTCACTCTCTTTCAGTGGAGATAGTTTTGGTTGAAGGTACCCATCATTGTGCTTTCAGTTCCTCTTGGATGTACCACAATTTCCCAAACCACCTATGTGCTGTTCTGAAAGTTCATCTCAACAAGCTAAAAGTGTGAATGTGTTCACACATGGATGCAGATTGTGTTAGAAGAGGGATTTAAAGGTTTGTCCTTCTGTAAGACCTGGTCTGCTTCTGCTCAGGTAACATAATCTCTTGGGATGTTGAATATGTCAGTGTTTGACTTGTGTTTCATTATGAAAGCTGAAAGTAACTTTCCCAACTGGGAAAAGTGCTTGTATGAATGTGTGAACAACTCTAGAGCTTGTTTTCCTAATTAACTGAACTTCCCCTTGCTTGGCTGCATGAGCCAGAGAGGCTGTGTTCATCTCCTCTGAGATAGTCATTCCTGTTGTGATATAGTGTTAGGATGAATTGTTGTGTGTAATTATTTCAAGTGATGAGCAGGTTTGGGTGTGTGTTCGCCTGAATGCAAGACTAAATTGTCAAGGTCATGCCTGAGTTTCCTGTTTTCTTGTTCTGTGCCTAGAGGGCACTAGTGAGTGTTCTCTCTGAATGTCAAAACAGTATTTGCCTTTTCTCTGGAGAAGAAAGCACATGAGTGATCATCAGTCTCCCAGCAGGTGTGCAGGTGTCTAGGATAATGCTTGCTAACTACTTTTCTGTCTAATTGAGTGTCATGCTCTTGATGACGAAAGAAAGAAGTGAAGGAAGGGCAGATCTTTTTTATAAAGTGGTGAGACTTCAGAACCTATGTAACTGTTTTTTTCTGCATGACTTGACTCTAGGACATTGGCCTCTGGCCCATAACATACTGGACATCAGATGCAGTTATATTCTTAACGACTTTTCTTGTGCTCAGGCTACAGGACAGGAGTCTGGTTAGAAGTTGCTCCCAATTATTGTGATCTTATGCAAACCCCTGTGATATTTACTTTGAGTAATCACTTCATTTTCTGTAATGGTAGTTAGATTACCTCAAAAAGGTGCTTAGTCAACTATCCCAATTTTCTTTTTTTAAAGCATGCTGATGATAACCAAGATTCGTACATACATGTCTTTAGACAAGTACTTTAAACATGTAACAAAACCACTGACTGTAACTTATTTTGTTTCAGTATAAGATTCAGAATATGAGACTGCAAGTATCTAAAAAATAAGTAACGCTAACTGAATTGAGGGGCTTGGGGCATGGATAACCAAAATCACCTGAGCTTCATCTGTAATATGTTTTTGGCCCTAATTCTTGCAGTTTTGGTATCTTCCTTAATGAGCAAGGTAAAATTCAAAGGTAATCAGAGCTTTGCATGGAAAAAAATTATGTCCATAACGGTACACTATTAGACATTAGCAAGTAATACAACATTCTGTCATCACCAAATTTGAATAGTTGACATGGTTAATCAGTGAATGACAAAAATTATTCTAGCAACACAATGTGCTTTAGATCCTTCAATTAAATATCTATCAATCAGAAGGCTGCAATTACGTTCTTATTTTGGAAATAATGCTGTTTATTAATAAAATATGAAGAACTAATCTTCCGATAATAGTTTTCCCAAATTGATTTCTCCTATGGCTTCACCTGTGGCTGACTGTAAATTACTGTAAATTAAATCACAAATTAGCAGCAAATTGCAAATGCTCATTAGCGAGATTTAGCTGTTGTACTACAGCAAGGCTTATGGTGCTTTGGTCACCTCTGATGGCAATTGGCAAGGCTAATTAAAATTCATTTTACTGCGCAGTAAAATATAAACTGTAAATAACTAAAGACCATTAGACTTAAATCAGGATAGACTGTGTTAACTAATTAACTAAACTAAAATATATTGCAATGTTATATTGCATCCCACACATATATTTGCTCAGGAGATTAAATGGTAAAAGGATGTGTTAGTGAGAAAAGAATATTTCAGGCGAGAGACTTCGTAAATATCGAACTTACACACGTGGCACGAGTCTGAATAAAGGCTGTATTCAGCTGGTTTGAAACTGCAAGGCTGTATAATGCAATCCGGAGTAATCTGGTCATTCTGGAGAAAAGATGCTTACTGCCTTAATTTAAAGCTTTCACTGTTGTTGCATTAATTTTTTGTAGTGTTACGTCCTGAAATTAATTTACAGCCTTGCTTAACTCGTGTCAGGAATCTGCAGACAATACCCCGTAATATTGAAGTGGGAGGAAATCACTTTAGTTTGCAAAATTACATACAGGTAAAAAAATGTAAAAGAGGTGGTTGCTTAAATATTCATCCCCCCGTTCAACCACTTGCCATCAGAAGTTGTATAAATATATGAATGTTGACCAGAGTGAATTGAAATGTATCATGATCTCAATATTTATACACCTGTTCATGAAAGGTCCCAGAGATATTAAAGAGCATACCTAAACAAAAATCATCATGAAGACCAACGAGGAATCAAAACATATCCCAGGCACAGGTTTGGTTATAAGCTTGAACATCTAATCAGAATCAGAATCAGAATCAGAATCAGCTTTATTTCGCCAAGTATGTTTACACACACAAGGAATTTGGTTCCAGTTGTTGGTGTCTCTCTAGTACTATATACCGATATTTATAATTTAACATCTTCTACAATATACAAAATCAAAAAAAAATTAAATAAATAAAATAAAATAAAATATATTACAATATTATAATATTATAATAGAGCACATTGTGTTGTTATTAAAACTGGAGAAAATATGGTACATCCTCAACTCTGCCAAGACGAAGCTGTCCACCACAGTCAGTAACCAGGTAACGTTTCAGAAAAGCAACATATAGGCCAGTGGTAACTCGGAAAGAGCCGTTCAAGACAAGGTTGTAACATTACAAAATGTGGGAATGTTCAAGGAGGTGAATGCTTATGCAAAGCACTGTATTTAATGGTCTGCTTTCATTTGGTGTTCTGGTGCACAGTGTCATATAGAGAATCCATCATTTGAAAATCAAGGCCTGAATTTTTATAGCTGGCCACAAATATTATGTCGAGCACGGATGTCTTAATGTTTTTATTTTATGTTTATAGATTGATATCAATTTTTGCCTGAAGCATTTCCCTGTAATGGTTCGACCTGAAATATAAAGGAAATGTGAGTAAAAAAAAGGGGGATCAAGTTGACAAATGAAGCCAGGAAACTATTGCAAAATATTTACACCAAGCTTAATGTACAAGAAGACAGTGACTGTAGCTTTAACACATGCAGTAAGTGAGCTCCACTGTTCTGTTTAACTGCTAATCCGGCTTCAAAATCGGCTTTGATTAGACATCAGCAGCACATTAAAGGTCATTAAGGCTACTTATATCAGGGTGTTGGAGGGGTGTCTGTGTTGAAGAATAGGAGGCAACCCATAAGAGACAAGGCTAATTACAATTTCTCTATCTGAACCCAACCATCTGCCAGTGTCAGCCGCTTATTGTCTATTGGCTCTCAATCATGAACAGGCCACTGCAGCTGAAGATGTGTGTTTTAATTAGAGCGCTGCTGTATAATTATATTTATATTTTAATGATGACTTTGACAAAGAATTTGAATGACTGTCTTTCATTGTTCACTGAAATGATAATATATAATTATAATGTTTGAACATGCCAGATTTGGGTGCCTGAATGCTTTTTTGTCTCTTTGAAGCCCATATCATGCACATACGCCTTCGGATATTATTATTATTACGTTAGTCTTGTATTTATTCTGCTAGATAGCTTGTGTGGAGTAGAAAGGTGGTCAGACAGGCAGTCTGAATCCACAAGTCTGGCTGAAAAAAATTATATAGAGCTTTTGCACCAGATGTTGCAGCTCGACTAGACTCAACTTTGCAAATGATCCAGAATCGTACATTTTCTTGCTGTTTCCACCATCACACAAGCCATGCTGTACCTGTACTCTGCCTGAATTAGATGATGTTTTTTACCCAAGTGTCATGTGAGTAAAGCCAAGACATATGGATGAAGCTAAAAATACTGGAAGCCATTGATTTCCCAAACTCTAAGGTCGGCCAAATCACAGATGGTGGCTTAGTGATGTGAATCTCCCTTTTCAGACAATACAATATGCATCTCAATTCATAGTATATGATACAGTACAACAAGGATATAGCTAAAAGTAATGATACAATATAATTCACTACTGGTTCTGTATGATTCAGTTGAGCACCAATGCAGCTTCTGACTGTTAGACTGATTTTCCTGTTCCAAATCATTTTCTTTACAGAGGTATGGCATAATGGTGGTGTATACACTAACTAGTGCCCTGTGTCCGCAGTGGTAAACACCATTTGAGATTCTGCCAGAGAAAACCTGTTGCTTATTTCTGTGGTATTTTAAGTAAGGAAGCGTATTCACTTCAAAACGTTTGAGGCTCCTTGTTGTGCTTGTTGTGCCCTACTTCATTTAACTACTTTATTTAAGTCAGTGACAAAAATATGCAAAAGAAATTCTGTGTCTGCCCGTATTTTGCTACAAAGAGCTGCACTGTCATTATTTGAAAGTTAGAAGTGTGCATTGGGACTAAAAGTTAGACTTAAAATGTTTTACTCTCTTGCCTGAAGGAGTGGGCAGTCAGATATGAAGCTCACAGGATGAGATAATACATTTCCACTACGTATATCTCTTTTAAAAGTTGAGAACTATGAACATCAGTTGGATAACTAGAATGCAGGTTTAGCTCACTTTACCCCAGAAGTGGCACTGCTTGTGGGACATCCCAGCTGCTCCATGATGCATTTATGCACTTATGCAGCATTTGCTGCTTTCAGTTCGTGCACACTGCTTGGACCCTGATGATCACCGCTTGCTGCTTCATTTCCCTTCGTTCTTGCTCTTTCTCTCACATTAGACAGTGATCATATTACACTCCACTATGCAGTATGTCTAGATATAAACATGCATTACAATGTGATTATATAAAGTTTGTTAATCCAATGAGAATTTCACTTCTAAACTCTGCATCAGGTAGATCTTTCATGACATTTGATGCGAGAGGACTGTTAGAGCAGGGCTCCTGGCTGAAACTGACATTTCTTTAAGGCACGCTTTTGCTGTGCGTTTAATATTTCCGTTCATTATTTCACCACATTACGTCTGTCACACTCATAAACACATGCACCACCAGTGACAGGAGGAATGTTTAATTGCAGTGGAAAAATGAATCTTGATTACGCCACATTAAATATGTTTTTCCCCTCTTCTGATGCTTCACTGAACATCCGTTCATTAGCTCTTACAGATATTTGAATATTAAAATTAGGCAGATCCCTAATTTTACTGTCGTCTGGTAAAGTTACTCTAACTTCTCTGTATTTTCATTAAGGATGAAGGCATTGGCACACCTGACTGTGTGCATGCTGCCTTGAAAACAAACTTGCTGTCTTGTTATTGAGCTCAATAAGGAGACCACTGGCAAACTGTAAAGTTAAGACGTATGCTTGGTTTTATTTTTTAATTTTTAATAGTCTTATACTAAATGAGTTCAGTAGTTCTTGATAACCGAAAGAGAAACTCGTCTGTCTTTTATGGGTGTGTTATATGATGGGAAAGTGACGCATACTGCCTTTGGCCTTTAGTGGAGAAACATTATTACTTGGACCCACACAGATGTTAACCCTGGACTCTTCAGTCTTGAGTCATACATACCTGTTCCCTTCCCCTGCATCACAGATGCCCAAAGTGAATTAAATAGCACTTGGAAGCAAGCAGTTAATCCCAGATGTCTAATCTGCTAATAATAGCAGTGAGAGCTAGTAAAACAGGGGAGGAGAAGGAGCCAGTCTTGCCTTGGCCTTCCCACAAATCACCCTTCTGTTCAGCGCCCCATGCCCACCACAGCTATAGCTGCTACTCACACAGCCTGGAGACCAAAGTATCCCCCGATCGACTGAGTTCCAAAACATAAACCACGATGATCAGCGACACAGAAGGATTTCCGTCTCTCTCTCGCATTACCCCACCCTGACACGAACAGTGCCAGGGAGATAAGTGTTTTGACTGTTTAGCCGCCTGCATATCACTGTTGTCCTGCCAGTGTTGGTCATGGTTAGACTTCAGCCTATTATGGTTCTGCTCTGGACTGATTTCTTTGGTGTTTAGTAACACAAGTGGCTGTTAGAAGCCCAGAAGAATCTGCTGCTCTTTCTCTCCCCGCTTCTGTTATGACAAGGTTTTGTGCCTGGCTATAGAGAGCATAATTGCACTTCTATTAATAATACCTTCTTATGGCCTTGATTTAGAGTATTAAGTAATGACTGAACAAGCATTTCATAATTCCTTTAGAGCTACAAAACCAGTGGAAAATGATACTCACGCAAAAGGTAAATGTTGTAACCATTTGTTGAGCATATTATTGATTTTGCAGAAAGATGTTCACCTGCTATAGTTAGATTATAGATCTGGCATTTAACCCTTTGATGACTCTGTGCTGCAATTTTTCCTCTCTTAATGCCTGACAGAGGCACACTGGTTTCATGCATTTAACCAGATTGGAAAGCCATTGATAAATAATGTGTTGCAGTAAAATGGCCATACAAGCAAGCCATCATATCTAAAAGGCTCATCTGCGTTTGTGGCCTTGCTGGGGTGTGCTCTCAGGAGATAAGCATGGAATGAAGACTTGGCTATTCATGCAGAAATGCTTGAGAGTGCACTAGCGTCACTGTAGCTTGCTGAATATATTAAGCGCGGCTCCTGAGACAGAATCTACAATACCCACAGGCAGCAAATCACACTGGAACAAGATAGAGTTTGTGACAAAGAATTGAGGTATAGCTGGATTACACTTACCTTATTTGTCTTCACTTTTTTATAGCTCAGCCTTATGCTTATTTTTCTTTTCTTCTTATCTTCTGTCAACTTTCTGCCCTCTTCTTGGCCTGTGGTAACCCATCTCTGTTGTTGTCCTGCAGGCTTTCCCGCGGCGGCGTACGGTCCAATGGCAGCGGCAGCAGTGGCAGCAGCACGTGGTTCAGGTAGGGGGGCCCGTGGAAGAGGCGGCTACGCAGCATATCCGCACAGCACAGGGCCAGGTAAACACTCTGGCCATATATCTGTGTGCTGGCCGCTCTCACCATGCTGCTCTTAACTCTAGCCGCCTCTGTCCTCTCTCACACATTCACACACAGTTTATTTAGATACAAGCACCAGGACTGTGGAGTTAAGAGAAGGGATTTTCTAAGCCCTTGCTTTATCCTCCACCTCTCCTAACCTACAGTAGTTCTGATTAGTAGAGTTCAGGTTCTAATAACTGACCTGAGACCAGTTTTGCCTTAAGGCCCAGTCACATAACTGTTACATCAGCGTAATTTATAAAGTGAACTTAAATTAAACCAGATTTACTGTGATTAGTGCTGTCGTGTTGCGGACTTTATGGGTGAGTCAGTTTCATTTGTGAATTAAGTACAGCTTGACACAACTTGACATCACATCTTGACCTGTTTCAGTGCAGAACATTAACAATTGAGGAACTTGCTGTTTTTAGCAGTAAGCGGGGATGCAGTTTTATAAAATATTTCCTCCTGGAATATTTCCCCGCTTCGATTCTGAGCTCGGGTTACTGTATTTGTTGAGTTCTGCATGTTCTCACCCCGTCCGTATAGGTTTCCTTTGGGTTCTCTGGTTTCCTCCCAATGTCCAAAAACATGCCTTTGTGTGTGTGTGTGTATGCATGGTGTCCTGCAGTGCCCTGCCATCCAGGATGTAGTCCTTCCTTGCACACAGTGTTCCCAGGATTGGCTCTGGATCCAGTGCAAGCCTGACTAGGCTTAAACAGTTATGGAAGATGAAATAATAATTCATTAGTGTCAGAAATTTCTTTTAAAAAAGAGGACACTGTGCAATCAGCCAGGAGGCTGGATTATGTAGTATAACCAGTGTGTTTTTGCTGTTATAGCTTGAGCTAGCAGCCAATACAGACAGATAGCAAAACATATGTTCATATGCATTGCTATAGCATGCCTAAAAGAATTTAGAAAAGTTGATTTGCATTTATGAAGATGGAAAAAGTAATGTGTCCTAATTCTGCCCCCAGTATCACAAGCCACAGTTAAAATGTAAAAAGTCATGGCCTAGTTGTAAACTGCAACCAAATGAGGGACTTATGAAGGAGATACAAAGTAAGCATTTTGAGTTTGACTGTGGCTCTGTGTTATTTGTACTGGTGAAGCTGGTCATAGGTCACAGACTAGGGTTGACCTCTGCTTTCTCAGTTTTCTGTAATTTGCTGTAGATGGAGTGTTCTCCTAACCCCACACATTCCCATCGAACACAGACTATGTGACTGAGTATCTTCATTTCTCATGGTTTTTTAGTGAGTTCATCCACACTTAATCACTCCTGGCCATAACTGGCTTCCTCGAAGCACATTTGATCCAGGCTAACCAGAATTACTGAGGCTGCACATTTAGCAGTTTCTTGGCTGTCCTCCTCCAACTACGGCTATTGATCCAGCAGCCAGATAGCTTAATCAATCAATTTGACTTTGTCTGTTTGATGCTGGGATGCTTAAATAAATAAAAGGAGGGAAGGTGGGCGCTGCTAGTGCGCTCTTCACTGGCCTTTACTGCAGCGACTGGCCTTTACCACAGCAGGATGTGATGGCCTTGTCTAATTGGCTGTCAGAAAGTGGGGTCTGAGTGCCAGTTTGATGTGTCCCTGTTATTCATCCAGCAAACACACACACACACACACACACACACAGACGCACACACACATTCTTTCTGTTATACACATACTCTCACCCTTTTATACACTTTCTCACTTACACACAAGAAGCACACCCTCGAGTGCACTCCACCGACACCTGCTCTTGAGCAGCCAGCCATCCAGCTCGGTGTAATTCGTAGACAGGCGTAAAAGTGGCTGTGTGCTGGGTCTGCCGGAGCTCAGTCGACAGAGCGTGAGCCAATCAGTCATGCCTCTCCACTCAATCAGACGTGTCTGATTCTGATTAGTGCCCTGCTAAAGCAACCAAGCCTGCAAAAAAACCCACACTTGCACTTTGCATCTCTTTTCCATTTATGGGTGTGAAATGCAGCAGCCTTGTTCAGAGAGCACTGTAATCATTAAATGAGACTCTCATGAGAAATGAATATCTCAGTTAGTGCTAACTCTGGTGTGTTCGGGATAGTTTTGAGAGTCTTGCCTGTGTGACAAACTGGACTGTATTGGTCTATTTTCCCCATTAGATAGTAGGTTGCAATCTGGCACATTCTCAGAGTGGTTCATGGCAGGAACAGGAAGAGTGGTAGTAGTGCACTAGGCAGGATGTGATAGCAGACTGCCTCTCTCTGCTCCTGTCTGAAGCTGATGGGGAACACACTCTCTCCATGGCTGCACTGTGTCAGAAGCCGGAAAGCCATTGAGACAGAGTGCTGACATTTAACAATGACCTTTTCGCGGGACTTCATCATCTATTACCCAGCCGATCTTAGTGCCAGGATGAATTTATACACCCCTGCTGTGCATACATTTACTGCTAGGTGCAAGGCGAGATGCATTTGTGTGGGCTGTTTGTTAAAAGCCAGTCACTCAGTACTAGAGCTAACTTAGCTATGAGCACTCAGTAGATGGCTCCAGCTGAGTCGGGCTTGTTAGTACACTCACGTTGAAATAATAGAACTTCTCAGCAGGCTTATTAAGGCAAAGGTTTACATCATTTTATAGATTTGTATTTGGAAGAATATCACATTTTCACTAACATTTAACATTTATATAACTGTGTCTAGTGTCTTAGTGATTGATAGGGGAGAGAGAATATACCACCACTCCCTGAGAGCATGGCTAATTTTGCTTTCTTGGGCTCCCGGACATGGATGGCTGTGGCATCATTGGGATTCGAACTCAAACAACAATTTTTTTATGCCAAATACAAAAAAGTGGATGCATAGTCTGTAACCATGACAACACTTTTACTATTGAGTTCTGCCCATTTAACAATTTAGCTTTAGAGATTACAGTCATTATTATTAATTCTAATGAAGATTTATTAGACTTTTGAGAAAACAATTCAAATTGAAAGAGCCTTTGCCCTACTTCTTGTTTTTCACTTGCTTTCTGAGTTTTCACCTGATTGGCCAGGTGATTTATGCAAAAAAAAACAAACACTTGATCAGATAATGTGTGCTCTTTTCTAAAACATGAAAGTGTTGGCTGTGATTCTGCCACCTTGTGGCCACTTTCACGTGTAATCTATGGAGGCTGAGTAAAGAACACAGTGTGAAGTATTACTTTTAAAGAACTATTCATAAGACAGCTCATTCTGTACTGGTTTGAAAAGTGATTCCATGCTTGAGGTGCCATTAAGCCTTTTTAACACTTAAAAAATCTTTTACAAATGAATTTCCATGATTAAAGCTAAGAAAAAAGCAGCAGTTAGAGGTATGGCAAAAATCTCATAATACAATGCTTAAAGACATTCATACAGGATACACAATATGTATTATCAGACTGGCAGAAAAATAGAAGTGCTGCATTAAAACTGAAAAGAAAAATGTTTTAATTAACTATCATGATAAAGATCACAATATAGACAATATCACAGAAAAGAATACTGTGACATAATGTATCTTATATCATTATATACCATTCAAAAGTGTCAGTGCATCTTAGACAACTATATCAACTTTCCTTCTTGACAATGGTTGCATTTGATTCTCAGATGAATAGCAGGGTTGATTAGTAGCTGGGAAGAAGTAACAGAATGAGAGCCCTTATTTTCTTCAGTCTTCAACGATGATACTTCCTGCTTGAATATTCCAAATATTCCACAGGAATGAATGTGTAACAGGGTCCAGAGGGGCTGCAGAGAACATTTCATAAAGTATAACGGATGTCTCATGGTAAAGGATGCTTCAAGCATGAGATATTAAACAGATTCACACATTAATGCAAGAATAATGCGACTTGTGAAATATTTTATTGATTGTGATTCAGTGTAGTTGTGGGCAGGACAGGCAAAATGCTGCTTTGTTTTTAAAATATGCACATAGGTGACATTTTACCTATGATTTAAATGTCTTTTATGTTTTCTTGACATACACAGATGTAATATCAGTGGAATACAAATGACACCCCAGTCATGGAATCACTCTGAAGGAGTTCCCTTTATCATCATTTTTAAAGGATTAACAAGTTAGTTTTAGGTAACTTTGTCGTACCTCTAAAATATCGTGCACAGAGAACTCTCTGCTAAATCAGAGTGTCACTTGCTCATGTTAGAAAACATTCATGGGATTCAGTACTTTGGGTAGTCAGGCTGGTCAACAGGATATTGGTGGTCACTCAAAGATGCTTAGGGACACCACAAAAATGCACAAATCTTCCAGAAAACTGCATGCAAGCTTCATTTATAGGCTAACATGTAGGAGCTGAAATGTTGGTAGTGTTTAATAGGTGTTGACCTGCTGGTCTGCTGTTTCTCTCTTGCTTGGTTTGAGCCAGCTGAAAGCCAGAGTCTGGGAGTCTAAGACTGACTCTCTAGACACTCTGTCCAGCTCCTACACCACTAGAAGGTTTGTCTGGAAACACCCCACCCCACCCCACCACACCACACCACACCACACCACCACAACACTTTCACACAATGATGCTCTGCCACTTTTTTGTTTTCATTTGCTCAACAGTTTTAATCATTTATCATTCATTTCCTTGATTTTAGGATGGTTTACAAATTTTTGTCCTTTCAGACATTTCATCTGCTTTCCAAATCTTTTATTTATCATGAATTCATTTTCTTGTGTTCTGTTCAGTATATTTCATTATTCTCCCATTCTGTTATCCTTCATCTATATGGTTCACTTCTCCTCTGCCTGTTTCCGACCTGTTAGTGCCACTGACTTGACTGCATGCTTTATTTGTAGTGCTCTTGTTAAAGGTAATGTGGCTGTAGGTCTAGTAGGAATTGTCTGTCACCTAGCTCTGGATAAGATCGCTGCGTTTTAATGTTATGTAGTATTAAAATGTACTATAAATCTGCACGGTAGAAATATTTATGGCTTCCTTTTGCATATGCAAACCTTGTCCTTTACCTAGACACTGATAGCATGACATTTTAGCAGAAGAAACATTCACCTCCACCTTGGCTTGTTTTTTGTTTCCCTTCATTCTTTCTTATGCATGTACAAGAGTGCAGCCATGTTTTAACACAGTATCTTTTACACTTTTACATTCTGAACAAAGCTAGTAGAGACTCAGTCGAGCCCTGCAACCTTTCCGAGGGCCAACATGCTGGAAAAGATGAGTCACAATGCAGAGGTTTGCTTGATGCTGTAGATCTGGTGCAGATCCCATCAGTGTGGGTCATGTTGTTACCTTGGCTGAGGACTGTAGAGAAACTGGCAGCTCTGTCTCTCCCACACACATTTATACACACTACTATGGATTACTAGAGCATAAAACCTCTCCTCAAATAACTAATTCATCCCTAACTCAAATCTTTAGCCTAAAGATTTGAGTGTGCAATAAAAGATTAATATTCTTGAGAGGTGTGGACTAAGCTCACAGTGTGTTTTTTCTGTATGGAGAAACGTGAAAGTACACAAACGTGCACATGCACACACACAAAATAATGCAATGCCTAGCCTTGACTTTAAGTACCCAGAAAATTAATGGTCAGTTTTTCAAATAAAAGCTACATTTTATGTAAAAAGAGCACTGTTCTTCATGGCCCTGGCAAATTTTTCACCTACTCCTATAGGGAAATTTGCTGCTCATAAAGAGGTTAATACAAGTCCACACACCATTCTTAAATGAGTGTACAGATTCATTCTTTTGTCATGGCTTTGGGGATGTTGACTAGTCAGGGCAGGAGAATAAACAGTTAGACAAACGTTAAAGAAAATCAGGCTAAGTATAGTTTGTTAAATATACTATTTTTGCCTTTGTAAAGTGGCCTTGGGTATGTGAAAGGCGCTATATAAATTGAACTCATGATGATGATGATGATTATTATTATTATTATTCATTATTATTATTAATATTATTATTTAGTAAATGTGAAATCACTGTTTTGAACTGTATCACATTATTAGTTTTCTATCACTTTAATGGTTACGTATAGAGTTAAATATGAGAATCCTTGCACTCAGAAACTGACACCAATCCTACCTGCTCCCATGTTTTTTTTGTCCCCATATTTTCTAATAAACATTTGTTTGTTTAACTATTTCTTTTTTAATGTGAAGTAATTTTGACCACAGCAGATAAAGCTATGACCAGGAAAAAACAGTTACTAAAGATAAATGAACGAATCCCAGTTGAAGTGAATCCCAGTTTATACCAGAGCCACTAAACTGGTACTGTACTAGTAAGAAAGTATAGTTCTAAGTCAGTTACAGTCCTGCTGCACACCTCTAGTTAAATTGTCTTACAAGGTGTGTAATGTGATAAACAGAGTTATTTAGTGCATTGATTTATTTAGGTTTGTTTATATTGTTTACTGGATTGTGTAAAAATGAAAGCTAGAAATTAAATGTGTGTGTGGTTGTTAATTGAAGGAGGAAAAGAAGTAAAAGTGAATATCTTTATCACGCATATACACAGGTATGAGTGGCTCTTTCCTCCAGTTCTCTTTTATTGTATCAGGATAACTGCATTGAGTGTGTGTGTGTGTGTGTGTGTGTGGGTTGGGTTGGGGGGCTCTCTATTAGTTGCTGTATGTGGACAGACAGGCGGTGGTGCACAGCTGTGTGTGTGTGCATGTTTGTGTGCATTTCTGCACGCATGTTTAAGTGTGTGTCCTGTTCACCGGCCGCAGGTGCGAACTGGGCCAGGCAGCGTCTTCAGTGTCCAGCCGTCTGAGGTGGAAATATGAAACACACCTCGTACTCATTTGTCATCCCTCCTGATGAAGACAGATGTGTGTTTTTGTCCATCTCGGAGCGAGCTGTCCACTTCCCTCCTCCATCTGTGCACCAGAGTGTGCGAGTGTGTGTGTAAGGGACAAAGGGATCCATCACCGAGCAGAGAATAAATCATGAAGATTTGAGATATTTGCTTGATTAGATGTAATTTTCATAATTTAAATGTAATTTTCTGAGGCTATCCGAGCAAAAAATAGCAATGAGGCATTATCTATAGAGTATTTATGAGACGTCATCTGCTAAGAGGGAGAGCTGGTAATGATAATTAGTCACCTGTTGGCTAAAAAAAAAAAGAGAGAGGAAAAAATAACATCTGAGAATAGGGACTGATCATCTCTGGAGGCAGCAAAAGCAGTTAGTAATTCTTTAAAGATGGCATAGGTGGAAATGAACAAGCTAATTGCGCGTGTTCATAAATCCTCAGCTAATTTAGGAGAACATTTGACAAGTTCACTGACACGCTTCAAGAGGATTTGAGTGAAGTTGGCTTCATTTAAGTGAGGAAAGATGGGAAAGATTCAGTCTCTTTGAGATAGCACTACATCTGTGAGTGGAACTGCTGCTTCAGTGCTTTTTAAAGAGTACCAGTTTGTGTTTCTTTCTTTTCCTTTTTTTCCTTTTGTGGATTCCCTCTCCAGCCTTTTCCGATGTATTTACCGCATCTGACATTTCTGCCTACAGTAGATGATTGTGTGCAATGCTATTTCCAAGCTTGGCTGTGGTCCTCCAGCTTTGCAGAAACTGTTTGAAAGTCACCGTGCGAAATGTCAGCTTTTTCTCCATCCTTTCATGAAAAGGTACTTTAAATGGCAGTATTTTGCTAGCCTCAGCAGGCTAATTGTGGTAATGTAGTGCTGACAGGTCAGGTGTGAGCTATTCGGAGTCCACTGAACCTGATCCAGCTGCAGAAAGCGGCAGAGCTTTGCCTCGTCCTTCATTAACGCACTTCGCATTATGTTAAATTGCCATGCAAACACATTTTGGTGTTCTTCTGACTTTTTTGCCAGATTAACAGAAAGCAGTGCTGGAAGCACATAGGACAAAGGAGGGATGAACGCTTAAGTACATCTACTTATTTGGGTTCAGATTGTAAACTTGCAACAGATTGTGCCAAAATGTCCCGAATCGTGAGCTACAGTTGAGTCTCGGTGGATTGTCTTATTTTGATTTTAATACTAACTTACATTCCAAACGGCTTCACGTTGTTATTTTTGTACTCCTATAAACCGTGTTGTTGGAAAAGACCAAACAACTTCCTGTCCAGATATTTTTTTTCAGGCACCCCTGCAGTTCCGTAATGAAAAAGTCCTCATATTTGGCATTTGTGAATTTAGCTATAGGGAATGGAGACAACAAACAGCCGTGCACATTATTGTTGAAAAGAAGCAATGCAGCCAGTGCCTGGGGCTCCGTGGCACCATTCAGAGAGCTGGTTTGATATGTAACCATAGTGCAGCACTCTAGAGAGCGAGGGATACTGAATACTGAGAAGAGGAAATTAAAGTCTCCCACTGACTGCAAGGCCCCTGATGGGACCCTGCAGTAATCTCTGAAATGGCTGCCTGGCTATAAATGCTAAAGAGACTTCTAACTTCCATGAAAACCAGTTATCCACTGAGTAACTCACATGTCGCATGAAGGAACTGCACAATTCTGTTCTCTGTTCCCTAACAGCTGATAAAAGCACCCCCTTATTTGCACATTTGTATCTGTTTTCTTATCAGGCATTATATATAATAACAAGCAGCAGGAGGGGGAGAAAGCAACTTAAGGCTTTCATCTCGGCAATTGCTCTAAAGCACCCAGATGGGCTATCTAATGGCGCGATTGACAGCCTTACAGAGTGCAGTCACTCTGAGCATCACTCTCCCTCCTCACAAAACCAGCTGGGATGTCCAGGCACCGTGCAGATGTTGCATAGCCAAAGGCACATCTGGATGACCTCCTCCCAGCTGCTCAGACACGACCCTGGAGTGCGTTTGTGGTTGGTGGCGGCGGCGTCTGGAGCAGGAGATGATGAATAGACGAGGCTGTGTCGTCTGGCCACCGCAAGCAAGCGGCTTGCGTTTGCACGCTGCTATTCATCAAGTCAGCCGTAGTGAATTTACGCATCTATCACCTGTCAACGATGCACGTGGCTCCCCGCACCAAAACGTGCCATTATGAAGTAATTAGATTTGGCTTTGAGCAAGAGCACAAGACCTGCGTTAGTCGAAAGAGAGCAAATAGCTGGGTTTTATGGGTATGAGGGGGAAGAAAGCTTGTGAGAGGAAAAGGAATATGTTGGGCTTTGTCTTGCAGTTTTGAGGAAATAATTCATATGTAAATACGGAAGAGAGCTCATACGCACACACACACACACTCACTTCCTCCCTCCATCCGTACGTTATTCATGGGAACATAAAACATGCATAGTGTCATTCTGTAACTGGCTGGCTGTAGCGGAACATCTGAACCAAGCCATTATTGAGGCAACTTTTGATGTCTAAAAATGACAATGTTTAATTCAGCTCCATTTTTCCCACAGCTTCCCCGCTTCCACTTGGTCAAAGTGAATCATTTGCATGTGCTCAGAAATAGGGAATTAGCTGCCGAAGGTAATCAAGCAGCCCTATTCTGCCAGATGGCTTTCTCTGTAGTTAGTAAATGGTAGCTTTTAACTGCATTTTATTCCACATTTCTGCTTCAGATAGCGCTATCATTAGAAGTGATCTACCTGCACAATAAAAGTAATTTCTGTAGGCCTTTATTAGATAAGACCTTTCCTGTCACAGCAGCAAAATGAACGGCTTTCCGGGGCTAATTTGCTATGTCATTACAAACAAAGAATCCAGGTGTATTTGTTGTATGCGTGTTAATTTTGTATTTCGTGTCCTGTCCCTCCTGCTATGCTGAAATTAGACTGAATATTTATGCAAATAGCAGCAGCATGGCATTGTGGAGGAAAGTAGGCAGGGGAGTGTTAAACAAAGGCAGGGCCTCCAAAAGCTGTCCTCTGCTGTGTTACAAACGCAACAAGCTGCACCGCAGGTTCCTGTAAAAGGTCTTCATTTGTTTGTTGTTAAAGATCTAATTAGGAAGATGAGAGGGAACAGGATGGGATGGCAGCTTGGCTAATTAAGAGGCGAGTCCAAAGCTCCCTTTGAACCTCAAGGACGCCCATCTATTAGAGCAGCCCATCAAAATTAGATTCAGCCTAAGTGCATTTTCAGTTCGCTTTTTGCAAATGATTAAACGTTATAGTGGGCAATGTCGTAGCTTAGCCTTTTCCTTTAGTGCATAACTGTCTGTAGTTTATTTTTATTATTATTATTTTTTACAAAAGCGCAGTCTGAACATTAGACTGCATCATCTACAGGCATGGAAATGTCATATCGACACCACAGATGCATTGTTATTAGCTCCAATTGACGAAATGTAAATATAAATATTTTGTGTAAATATTTCGGGACATTTTCTTTAGCTTTTTAAAGCTGTATCAGTTTAGAAAAGAAATTTCACATTCTGTGGTTACCCCTTGGTCTATAAAAAAATGATGTGAACCCATAACATCCAGCCAATCAGGACAAAGATTATTTGGCAATTGGGACAAAGATTGGTTGCCTGTTAATTTAAAAAGTTCCCACATCATGTGTATTGTTAAGGAAGCAGGCATTTAGCAGACATTGAGATTAACTCTTTGGAAGACAGGTATATTTAGTATAAGGTATACAATGTTTACATAGTGTATAGAAAGAATAGATGTATCTGGTGCTAATTAGGTGTTAGTTTGTAATCACCCTGTTAGACAGTATAGTCATTTTCTTGGCTCTGTCTTGTTAATCCTTTCCTTTGTGTGGGCCAAAAAACTAATTTCATTAATTTTTTCTCTAAAATGAGAAACATAGAAGGAGTCTGGATTAGTGTACTTAATCGAAATAAACTGCTTGCTCACTTGTTATTTGTGCTAGATTAGACTGCTGACTTCTGCATTGTGGGGTGAAAAAAAGTGTACCAAGATCACCAGCAACTTAAATCAGCAACTCAAGTTCAAAAGATATGAAGAAAATTCTTCGTATTCAGAGTCAGCTCATATAGGTTGACTTTCTGGGAGGCCAACTGAGATTATTAAACTTACCCTCATATAGTTCACTACTATATATTTTTCCTGCATAGAGCTCACAAGATTTTCAGATATGCGAGCTGTTGGTTCAAAAAATCTAATTGAAAATGTGGATTATTATGAGTCAAGAGACTATAATAAAATGCAGTTTAGACTAATTTGATGTACAAATGAGCAGAAGGCAAAATGAGCTAATTGCCCTGATAGGCTGTAAGCTTATAAAATAACACTCAATATAGCATGTCGTTTTTTTTTTTGCATGCTGAACTACAAATGACCTCATATTTTTGTACCAGTAGTGGCAGATAACAGAAGATTAGGCAGGAATGAAAATACGCAAAGTGACTGATCCAACATGATACTTTAATTTAATTCACTGCTTATTTTCTTTTCAATTTAATCTATTTTAAAGCAACTGCCAAAGTCCTTGTTTTATGGCAATAAAAATGTCTTTCTGATTCTAAGATACAAAGCCGAGGTCATAAAATCATAATGCTTCCATGCAGGGTACTTTTTTCATGGTTTATTATTCTCTTTTGAGATTTAGAATTAAATTATGTCCATGTTGTGCTTTATTTGTGCCCTTCTCTAAAGAAAACATGTCCATGGTTTAATGGCTAAGCTGGCCAAACAGTCATCTGCTATGATTACAGCTCAGTTTAAGCAGGGTTCCTAATTTTATTGTAAGAATTAATGTGCCATGTAAAATTTGGTGCTTAAGTAAGTATTGTATCAGATTAAGATTCTGTCGCCTCCGAACTCTTTAATGCAGCCTTCAACTGCTTAAATCAGTTGTAATACTCTTTGGATAAAAACATCTGCCAAATGAATAAATGTAAATGTAAAATGTAATTCAACAAGGGACAAAAGCAGCCATTTTTTAAATTTGTGTGAATGCGTTATATTTTTTAATTTGAGAATGGTGCTTTTATCGAAAGACTAAATGTCATACGCTTCTAACTCATTCCTGAAGATACAGTTTATATCACATTAATGTCCTCTGCAGTGGTCCCTTATATTAAAGTGTGTAAAGGTGCCCTGTAATTCAAGGCTTAGTTGATTGAATCAGATAACCTCAGAGATAACAAAGCCAAGATGCTGTAATATATTAAAAAGCTTTTCTT
The DNA here is from genome assembly GCA_028566435.1 of Scorpiodoras heckelii. Classification (NCBI taxonomy): domain Eukaryota; kingdom Metazoa; phylum Chordata; class Actinopteri; order Siluriformes; family Doradidae; genus Scorpiodoras; species Scorpiodoras heckelii. The sequence continues at coordinate 16,737,413 of JAOVVH010000059.1, read as the reverse complement.
ATTAGCAGGAGCTCTAGCCTTTCAGGGGCAAGATTTGAATTGGAAATTATTGAAGAATTACTGCTAGCAAAAATATGGACAACGGTAACACTTTAGCCGAAGGCTAGTCCACTCTCTGTGTCCTGATTGAGGGGACTAAATGTTGAAGCTGTCTTTCTTCTAGATAACTTTCTCCGTTCCATCACAGACACAGCTATAAGTAACTTACTCTGGGTCAGATGGGTTCTCCAGATGCAGGATTCAGTTGTATATAAAACAAATATCACTGATAACACCAAAAACATTTTGTTTTACATTTTGTTTTCTTGTCTTTTGTCCCTTTTTTGGCTCCATACTCTTATTTACATAGCATGGGCTATTTCCCAAACCTGAATAGGATGTCTAAAACACCAGAGCTGGCGTGGCTTGCTATTTGGATATTCAGTATGTACTATGGACTCGGGATGGACACAGCCATGATGAAACACATATCCAGCCAATACATTTTTTTCTTACTAGAACTTTATTTTAAACTTTCTTGACAACATCGGCCCATAGTTCAAAATGTCTGGCCTGTTGGAGGCTACAGGGCCCTGAGTACTCACTTATGGTGCTTATTAAGTAGATGTACGTAACTCTGCTGATTATGGTATATTCAAGGAAGGAGTTAAAACCTGACATGAGAGATAATATCACCCACACACTGGGGCCTTTTACAGAACTTTCCGTATGTGCTCTTAGATGCAGATATGCTTAGTTATCTAATTTGAGCAGTTTGTTGCTGAAAGGTTCAGGGAGTAATTTTGTCTTCTTGAGAAAGTATGATACAAGTACAAGACTTTTTTACACTCTTCCTGACATAACTTCACTGGAGCAGCTGGAATATTGGATTGCAAACTTTACGGTTAAGATTGAATTAGAAGCTGGAAAATGGAAAGTTAATACTTTGTTCTCATGTTCTTTGGTCATCAGTATCCACATACATACACAACATACATGTACACATGTTAGGAACACAGTAGGAGGCATCTGTTTGAACTGATACTGTTTTTATCTTGCAGTACTCCACCTGTATGTCATGCAAAAGACAATGCAGCATTGACTCATAACTATGCCACATTGTATTTCCCAATGATGGGGAAAATTTCCCAATATGTCCCCTCCCTCACCTTCCTCCTCCTCCTCCTCCCCCCCTATACTCCTGTATCTCCCAGGCTTCCCCGATTACGGTTTCTATTCCACGACAAGTGACCAACGGGGGCCCCCCTTCTCCTTTGCGGACTATGGCTCTCTAGGCCCGCAGGCGGCTCAGCTGCTTCAAAGCGAGCATGCCACCTCGGCCTGCAACTCCCCCCTGCAGCACCTGCCCAGCCCGGATCAATATAAGAGCCCAGGTGTGTACCACCTCTCCTTGATTCATTGATTGATTTGATTCATGTGGTTGATTCATCATTCAGTCATTCATTAAAAACAGAAGACAAAAAGAAATGCAAGGGACATATAGAGAGGAGCCCACTGCTTTGCCTGACATGAACTGCATGCTGACTTGAGCTCGCTCACACATTATTTTATCCTTTTCTATTCTGTCCTTGGCAGTGCATTTCTGCTGTATGAGTTGAGGTATATGGGCTAATAGAGTGATATTTTTTTATTATTCAGTTGAAACTGAGTTGAAACTGAGTCACATATTTTAATACATTCATACACAATGATGAGCAATGTCCTAATACAGACATTACCACAAGTCTTTTATTATCTAAGATCATGAAGTATCAAATAATTGATGGCTGCCTGTTTTAGAGATGTGCACAGGACTGTTTAATAAATTATTTACAAAATACTACAAACGTAATACAAAAAAAAATCATTTTGAAAGAGAAAAAAGAAAATAGAAGCATGGTCCTTAAGGGGACCATGAGATCAGTATCCAATATGAGGTTGTCCAGCTCAGTTACTAGTGTACAGCATGATGAATAATGGTTGTTACTGTCATAAATTTTGCAATATGCTGGATTGAAATGAGTCAGTCAACACAATGCTCTGTCTCTATTTCATACCTGACAGGTGATTGGAAGCTGTTCATGAGCTTTTCATGAGAAAAACATTTTGATATAAATTATGGTCATCTATTATAACATTTTATTTTGTATTTTAAATAGATATTTAAAGCCAGCAAAGATGCATCACAGATATTGTGTTCCATTCAGTCTGGACAAAGCCAGACATCCTGAGACTTGGCTATAATTTTGCTATGTTTCTTTGATGAGTAGCTAGTGGAGTCAGAATTTTGATGCTACCTCTGTGTGACCCTCTTCATGGACATCATTATTGAGTTTATAAGATAATGAGACAAAATATAAATGTATTCCTTCTCTTCAAGTGCATCGTTCAAAGGTAGTAGTGCTAAAATTAGGGTAATGTTACCGCCATGTACAATAACTGTATTTGTGATGAAAATGAGCTGTAATGAGCGTTGATATTCTGATAGTCTGATATGAATAAGGCTCTAAGCTGGTGGTTCATGTAGAGGTGAAGGAGTTGTTATGTTAGAAATGAGTGAGAGAGCGGGGGTCATACTGTGAACAACTGTCATTTCATGGTCTTAATCTACCTTAGATTAAAGGTTATGTGGAGGAACTGTTGACACAAATAAAGCTCTAAATCCTTTGGACATGGAAATGGTGTTCAGATCTCTTTGCTCAGCAGAATGGGCCGATTACAGGGAACCGGAGTTTAGTGTTTATATAGTGAGTCGCTTATTGCCTTCAGCAGCTTTATTAACACTAGCCCAGTGGGAACAGCTATACTGATCATGAGAGAAGACTTTAACCAGCGTTGTCACTTACGTAGAATTAGGGGCAATAAGCTAGTCATTCAGAAATATTTAAGAAAGCTTTTACACTTCATTAAGACAAAAGAGGTAAGGATTATTACAGTATCACGCTTTCAAGCACATTGCTTTTCCTCCCAGCCGCTCTCTGTTTCATCTTATAATGACAAATGATAAATACTGACATTGGAAGAGATGCTATGGAAATTTTCATTAAATATCTGTTGGCCAAGATTCTGCATATACTGTGGAAAAGAAATTTCATGCTCTATAAAGACACTATAGGAACATCTGCTGAAACCATTTTTGTAGCAATAAAATATAAATGATGATTAAAAGGATGTGTCTGAGAAGCAAACTATTTTTGCTTCTAATTTTTTTTAGATAAGTAATTGAGTTCATAGCACAGGTTAGCATAGGCTACATACATGGTCATGTGACCAACTAATAATGAAATGCAAGTCCTATAACAAGTACTTACAGTACAGATCACATTTTATGTTATAGAAGAGGTGACAGTAGTACACATGGAATTTCAAGTGTGATGATCATTTGTACATCACGAACACACTTTCCTATCGAGGATTATCCTGTCCCATTACATCTTATCCCAGAGAAGAGAAAACAATTAGGTGATTTGATCTTTTGGGTTTGGTTTCATACTGTACATACAAGAATTTGCTAAAATACTTTTGGACAAAAGATTTTGTAATTAATATTTACCTTTAATTTTCACCAGTGGTGTTTTTTTTTTTAATGGTTCATTAACACCCTGATATGTTTAGACTATGATATTTTGGATATTTCAATCCATAACACCCTCAGAGGAGGTTTTAAGATTTGACTGTAAATTGAATATTTTAACCATTTTGTTTATAAGTGCTCAACACTCACATTCATAACAGAAACTTTGAACAGTTTTGCACAAAGCACTGTTGCTTTTAGATGTCTTTCCACCTTCTTTTCCTGTGTTTGCCATGCTTGTGACACTTTCCAACATTTACTCCAATGCTTAAGGATGTTGGTGCAATCTGTTTGCTCATTGGCAGAATCTCCCTTTTTTGTGCAGCAGATGTCACATTCAAGTGTCAGAAGCGGTCTCGTCTTTCCACACTACCTACTGATACGCAGCCTGCCTGAGATATCCATCTTCTGTTGGCTGCGCTCAGATCTACCACTAAATATATGCCTCCCTCCCCTTTTGCTCATCCCTGGAAGTCTCTGTTTTGCTCGGCTGACATTTTAAGAGTGAGAGCTGTGACTGACATACTGTTCTCCGCTTACCGCCCTGTCTACCTGCACCCATCTGTGTGAAAAACAGACGACGCTAAAGAGCAGCCTTGATGCTACTACGCCCCCTATCAGACATATCTGCTCTTGCACATCCCTCGGGGCCCCTCTTCGCTATTTTATTCTTGTACATATCCTTTACCCTCATGAGTTGTGGAGTCTGCTGTATTAATAGTCTCTCCTTTCAGTGGACGCTGAAGTGAAGGCTTCCGGCTGTGGAGGAACTTGATTTAATATTCGTTTATTAATGGAAGTGTCATCAGGGCTGAGCGGGAGAGAAAAATGAGCGGTGCACAGTATGGGGCCGCAAAAGTTTTTGAGAACCTCTGTTTAATTCAGTGGGCGTGTTTGTTTGCACTTATTTAATTTGTCATTTTGTGGCACTGTGGAGGGATCATCTCACAGATATATTGTGTGTAATTTTGCCTCTCTTTGCAACTCTGCACCCAGGGGCAGAGTTTGGCTAATTGGTGTATTCTGGTAGCCCTGGCAGTATAACATAGATGTACATTTAAAAATTGCCTGGCTGAAAAAAAACCCATTCATTCACCTTTAGTACCTGCTTTATCCAGGGTCACTGTGGATCGAGATCCTATTCCAGGAACATTAGGTGTGAGGCAGGAACACACCCTGGATGGGACACCAGACTATCACAGGGTTCCATATACACACACACACACACACACACACACACACACACACACACACATTCTCGTGTAGGGCTTATTTCACTTTAGCCTGTCCACCTGGTATATTTTTGAGAGGTGGGAGGAAACCAGAAAACCTGGAGGAACCCCAAAACGTCCATCCAGAGAACATGTGAAACTCCACACAGGCAGTAACGTCAGCTCAGGATTGAAATGGGAACCTGGAATTCTGAAATGGCAGTAGTATCCACTGCACCATCATTCTGCCTTGAAAATAATTACAGGCAATAATAGTGTGTTCGCCCTATCATCCGGAGATCGCTGGTTTGAGTCCGGGTGATGCTATAGCTGTCCATATCTGGGAGTCGAGAGAGCAAAATTGGCCGTGATCTCACGGTAGGAGGGGCAGCATACACTCTCTCCCATGTCAGTTGGAGCGACACTGGCCAATCATGGGCATCCATGGGCTCATGTATAAAGAAGATTTGTGGGAGCGCTTTCCTCCGAGTGTGTTACACTGCTCCCAGACGTTGCATGAGCAACAGTTCAAAAATAGGTAGCGGCTGGCATAACGTGTCTCGGAGGAAACAAGTGATAGCTTTCGCCCTACCTGACTGGCAGCTCGTCGTGTGACATGGGAGAAATCCCGATGTGTGGGAATTGGACGTGAATAAAAATAAAAATAAAAAAACAAAATAAAACCAAAAAAAAAGAATGTCCTCATAGCGCATTATGTTAATGATATCAATCATCAGAAGGGCTCTAATTTAGTATCAGAGAAACTGTAGCCAACCCTGTCATTACTGTGTCATTTCATGTTCATAACAGCTTATAAAAATTTTAGAAATAGTTAAAATATACTCACTTAATAAGTACCGAAAATATAAAAATATATAAATTACACTCACTTAGGAAGCAGACAAAATATCTATATAAAAAATAGAATAAAAATTAAATATGTAATGTTTTTGTTGTGCACTAAACGATAGTGATTGGGATAAGACCATCTATTGTAAGTCCAAGTCAAGACCAAGACCTTAAAGGGTCGAGTCTGAGTCAAGAATAGCTCTGTGGATTTTGAGGTCTTTAGGGGTAGAAAGATCAAATAAAGACTGAGACCTAAAAAAATGAAAAAGTCTGTTTTCATCTACATCGCCATCATTATATATCAAATAGATAGCTCCAGTCAATACAATGTAAATTAATTGATAAAACTTTTTATTAATGCATATTTTCATTTTTTTTTAGCCTTTTTTAAACCAAGTTAGTCCCACTGAGATCACCAGTCTCTTTTACAAGGGAGACCTGGACAAGAATGGCAGCAACACAGAGTTACAACAGAAAAGTTTACACAAGAACAAAAAACAATTACATAGAACATCTTACATAAAACATCTACACAAGGACAATCCAGACTCGCTCGTATAATTATTTTGAGAGTATGAAAAAAGGAAAAGTTTATCATTGTCCCTGTGGTGGAAGGAAAACAGGCGTGACGTCTCCCTCTAAAATTACAAGTCCGGTGCATGCCACTCTAATCTGAGACCAATTTCGACTGAGTAGTAGTATTGCTTCAATTCTGAGACAAGACCGAGTAGGTAAAAAGCTGGCATCGAGACCGGTATCAAGTACTACAACACTACTATACGCTATTTGGTCATATGTTTGTGGACACTTGACTGTCACATCCAATTTCTTTTTGAATATCCCATTCGATAATTACTCTTCCATTGCTGTTATAATAACCTCCACTCTCCTGGCATCTCAAACCATTCATGAGATTTGATGTTTTAATGTACACATGGAAAGCGTCATAGCACAGCTATCACTTGGCACAGGGTATTATGTGACATGAAAATTGACACAAGCAGCTTATAACTTTGCTAATGCATGCCGGAAAAATGTTTTTAAACCGTTTATGTAGGTTAGTTGTCAGGAAGGGTTTATGAAGGTTTCATATAATCCTATGAACACTCCCCCTTATGTGGCATCTACAATATAATATGAATGAGTTCACAAAAGAATGTGAGATCAATCAAACAGAAGATGGCTAAGCCGTGAGCCTAGAGTTGAGAGTCAGATTGATATTAACAGCCCATGCAGCCAAACTAAGCAAATTTCATATCATAAGTCTTTCCAGTTCTTATAATATTCTCTACACCTCCAATCAGAGTTTCCTTCTTCTTATTAAAAGTAATGTTTTGCTAACATAGACATTTAACCACAGTATTCGCCCACCACTTTCCCTTCTCAGTTCTGCCGTATGTACTGTAGCGTACATACTTCAGTAAGAAAAGAACTGTACCATCTCGGTGGAAATGAGACTCAATGATTCAGTCTTTAACACGCTTTACTCAAGACACTCTCTGCAATTTCCTGGCTGCTAGCCGGTTGCAAGGCCCAAAAGCCTCCTGACGCTAACAGGTAGATAATCACCATCATATATTTAAAGAAGGAGGAAAGGGGGAAGGAGAGCACTCTCCCTGTGACAGGTGTTGATTAGATAGGGGGTGTTGTGGCACAATCCCCATGCAATTTCTTTGAAGGACTCAAGAATTGGCAGTCAAATTTGACTACTCTGAGTGCAAAGAGCTCACTTGATACAGCCAGAATAGAACGGAGAGTTCTGTGTGTGTGTGTGTGTGTGTGTGTGTGTGTGTGTGTGTGTGAATGGCGGAGGGTGGGTTATGATAATGAAAGAGGCCTATGAGACAGCATCTCACTCTCACTGGTACCCTTTAACATTACAGAAGCCTCTGAAGGAAAGTCTTCAGCCTTCTCAAAAAGCACCTCCATTTGCCACGAAACACCTCATGCTGCATACTCAATACCAACCATAGCTCCTTTTGTAGCGTGCATGCCATGAGAATGCTGAGTAGATGTGTCCAACACGAGCAAGCGTTTCCTTCTGCATGAGAGACAGAAAATGTTCCATGAATAATAGAAAAGCTTGTGGAAACTGTAATCACTGTAGGCTCTGAGGGGTACTTTAGGTTAGGTCACAGTGTATAGGTCTATGCACAGATCCAAACTAACACATAACAAATTAGTCATCTAGAGTGTAGTGGTTTGTTGCATAGATCTCATACACACCCTTTCCATTACAGTTCATTTGTAGTGCTTTGGCAGTTTTGTATTGTAGACTTTGCATGCAAAGATTGTTCTGTAGCTCTGCACATAACTATCCCCCACATAGCCTTGCTCCTTACCCCAGTGTTGGCACACCTGCTTCTTTGGCAGGCACCAACCCTCCGCGGCCTGGAACCTTTCCTGGAGCTAGCAGTCCAGGACCCGTGGCTGACCTGTATGGCCCCACCAGCCAGGACTCCGGCGTGGGCAATTACATAAGCGCTGCTAGCCCTCAACCCGGCTCCGGCTTCGGCCACGGTATTGCTGTGAGTACCCTCCCAAATGCTGGCTCTTCTCTTCTCTTCTCTTCTCTTCTCTTCTCTTCTCTTCTCTTCTCTTCTCTTCTCTTCTCTTCTCTTCT
>JAOVVH010000059.1:16711190-16729077 GCA_028566435.1 Scorpiodoras heckelii | reverse complement strand
CTTCTCTTCTCTTCTCTTCTCTTCTCTTCTCTTCTCTTCTCTTCTCTTCTCTTCTCTTCTCTTCTCTTCTCTTCAGTCTGTCCTAATTCACCCACATATTCCTCTTTCTGCTCATCTCAACACACCCGCCCTGCATCATAGCTCCCATAGCTGTGCTGCTTTTAGTTTCTGAAAAACAGTAAAAAGCAATCTAGTCTGTCATTAGTAAACAGCTTTGTGCAGGAAAGAAATTTCAAAGGCTTTGAAGTTTTAGTGGTTAAAACCTATAAATTTGACTCTAATAACCAATAAGATGTGGATAATAAATTTGATCAAGCATGAGCTAAATATTTCAAATATTCTCTTGTACCTATTGCAAGTCAAAGGGCTGAAAGATGAATATGTTTTACTCAGGTTAATTGTCACCAAAAAATGGTTTTTTTTGTCTGAAGTTTGCCTCAAAAAATGTGGAATCATTCTCTTATTAGTGCCAAGCAGGTGCTCTGGCTCTGAAGCTTTGCCGTGTGGTTATTGCATTGCCAACATTCCTTATTCCCTTCATTGCTCTGCTCTTTCTGTCAGCTTCCCAGAACAAACTGTGAACTTTGTACCGTCTGTCATCAGCAGTATGGCGTGTCACTGAGCCTTTGTCCCTGTGCCAGACAGGAGGACTGAAATCTTACAATTAGTTCTCTCATTTTCGAACATTTGCACAATGGCTTCTCTTTTCCCCTCTCCCCACTGATTCGTATTTCGGGCATATCGTATCCTGCCTTTGAAAAGTCCTCCTGCACAAAGTGCATATGTAAATCAATAAGGCAATAATAAATCCTTGTGAGGAAGCCTGTCATAAGAACTTTGTCTTGCCCTTTGAAGCTGTACGCTTCTCCTTCCGTCCTTTTGTTTTGAAGCGCGTACAGAGTAGAGTGATAGGGGCTTGGGGAGTTAAGGGAACAGGGAGGGAGGAGAGGTCAGCACACCAGGGGGCTGCAGGAGGGAGACCAGGCTGAATCACATGCTGCTCAGGGAATTACTGGCTGCAGCCGTTTTTCAGCCGCGGCCCAGCAATCAACATCAAGGTCTGCTGGGGAAATGAATAAGGCTTTTTGTGTCTGAGGATACTGCCTCTTACACACTATGCTATAAGTGCGCTATGAATCTCACATTTGTGTGGAAATCCAAGTGAGAATTTCTTTCCTCTTTCTTTGCGCTGAAAAATAGACAGGCTATTCATCAACTCCAGACTGAATGTTGAGATTAACAATGTCACCTTGCACTTGACTTTCAGATGAATTCTTTTAACCTAAATAGAGTTGAATGTAGGTTGACCTGAAACTTTTACAGAATTTCAGCTATGATTGACAGCACTAGAGACCTTTATTAACTCTACAGACTAGGCTCTGTGTGTATGTGTGTGTGTGTGTGTGTGTGTGTACATTACCTACTCCTCACAGATATTCAGACTAATTCATTCTTTCATTCATTTAGCCATTCATTTTCAGTGTAGTGTTCGGTGTGAGGCAGAAATACACCCTAGTCCATCACACAACTCAGATTTTTCACTTGGGTAGAATGACCACAGACACAAACTGGAGCTGAGAGCCAGCAGCACAACTCACTGTCCCACTATGCTAGTTGCTAATATTATATTTAGCCAAATGATAAAGCATGACAACAAAGCCATTCCGAAAAAGTTCACAGTTTGGTCTCTGAGCGGACGTGTATATTTGCTTTTGAGGAGACATTTTCTTTTTGCCAACATTTTGCTTCCGAATTGTGTGCATGATGTTATAATTCCCCATGATGTTATTAATATTCTTACTGTTAGCATGAATATAATAACTGAAAATATGACCAATGATATGTGGCATAAAATAAACAATAGAATTGATATTAGAATTTGATGGATTTGACACAAAGCTTTAATGAATAAATGACTTTTATTCATGCTGGCAATATAGTAATTGAACTGGAAATCCAGGCTACTGACAAGTGAAAACTTCATGAGCTGTTTTACTTGACTGCATACTGACACCATTACTAACTGTACCCTTTTAGGGTCCTTTGATTGCGACAGCTTTTACAAACGGATACCATTGAAACCTAACAGGTGGTTGGTTGCCATCTCAATTGAGGTAGATTTTTATTATTATTATTGAAATAGATCCTTTAATTGTTCCTTCAGTATTGTGTTGTAGCTTTTTCCTGTTTCCTTTCACTTTTTTTGCTTTTCCCTTCTTGTAGTCTGTAATGTGCAGTATTCTGTATGAATGTCTGTCTTTATCACAGCTATAGCAGGAAGCTTTTACATGGTTTCAAAATCATGGTTCGAGATGGATAAAAAGGTGCTACTTAAAGAAGCCTTGAAACCATTTGAAAGCTTTCAGCGTTAGTGTTTTAGCATCTTAACCAATTTTCTTCATTCTCTGCCTGTCTGGATGTAGCACACATGAGTTGCTGTGTGAGTTGGTCTACTCGAACAGTGCTGTTGCTTTCTGTCAGAGCGGAAGTGACAGTAGACAGGCTGAGCTCCATTCGCTTAGCCTCTTATGTAGCAGACCGTATGGCTTTGATACGAGGCTGTGTGAAGTGTTGTATGTGGGAATATGCACAGGAGTAGAGCTTTTGATCAGCGTGCACCTGGAGACACTGGACGCATAAAGTCAGAGCATAACTCTCGTTTAAAGGGAAGCTGTAGAGCTCATGTAATGTATTTGCTTTTCAGCACAGAATGCGAAGGAGCACTTTTTATGAAGCCTATATTCATAAATCATTATAACTGCTGATAATTCCTTGCAGGGTGGTAATGAATGGCTCATAAAGCTCTAATCATGTTCTGTAAATAATTCCTTGATATCTATAAATGACTTGTAAAGCAAGTATTCCTATTGCTTATAATGCTCAAACCTTATAACTAATAATGACCTGTCAATCAGTGAATTATTTATTAACAAGTCTGAAAACATTATGAACATGTCAAATGTGTGTATATTTTAAACCATTCGACATTATGATGTAATCCAGGACATGTGTGTGCTCCATACTTGTGTCTTTGTCCATTTTGGAAGCAGCCAGTGGTGATGTTTCTGCTAATATTTTTTTAATTGTTAATACTCATTATGGTTGCTTTATAAATATTCATGGGTCACGATCAGTTAAAACGATTGTGCAGTACACAATATGGCATTATAATAAGTTATACAGTGACACTGTATGGTTTACAACATAATTATCAGTTATCAAGGAATTATTTATAGCACATTATTAGGTGGTGCACTACATCTTACAAGGAATCATTACCAGCTTACAAAGAGCTTTGCACAGTTATGATGATAAATGAATATGTACTTCACAGAAAGTGTTCCACCGAAGTTTTCCACACTGACTGCCTTTATGAAACTAATTAGAGGCTAATTATTTGCTGTGCGCTGCCCTTATGGTTAATCACTAGAATGTGTGTTTATGTGCATGTTTGTGTGTGTTTGTACATACACACACCTCCTGTAACATCATCTCCTCTTAACATTGGCAGCTTTTCATATATTTTTGGTAACACTTTCTATGAAGGTCATATATGTCAGGTTATGAATAGATAACTTCATAACATGTTTGTTATAAGGCAGGTATAAAGCATTATACACACTGGTTTAACACAAAGCTCTCTGCATCACTTTCGAATTACAGTTCTGTCACAAGCATACGTTATACAGCAGAGATGCTCACAAGACATGTGTTGCAAGTCCAAGTCAAGTCTCTTATGGTGGTGTTACATGTGGCCATGCACATGCGTACGGTTACACATGATAATACGCTAAGGAATGCCATTCAGCTTGTCAGACATTTCCTTAATTTTAATGTGCCAAAAAAACATTGTTCATGAGTCCCAAACCTTGAGATCTAGTCAAGTCCCAAGTCTTTTGAAGACGAGTCTCAAGTCAAGTCTCAAGTCACTGTGTGTGCAAATTAAGTTGAACTGGAGTCCAAATCACAAAGTCCCCACCTCTGCTATACAGCAATGTATAAAAGTCAAATGCTCTGTGTGAGACTACACTATCGAAATGATATCAAATACATATTTTTATTGCTTTTTTAACATATTAATCATTTCCCATTTCATGCATAAAGGCACATTATTGTACTTACCAGGCTCATGAAACTTCTCCTCTTCTCTGCAAATGTTTGACGCAATGCAGTTATGTGGGCATTTTTTGTAATTATAATAAATAAATAAGAAAAAATAAATGCTTGTTCCAGAATGTTGATATTCAATGTTTCGAAAGTGCTACAGATAAGTGAACATGCACGTGAGCGTTTTCTCCATGAGACTGGGTTGGCCAAAACCAGAGTATTTTTTTCTGATATTTATTAACTAAAGTATCTGAGATTATACACTCTAGTTTATCATCAAACACTTAATAATATATCTTGTAAATGTAATCACTTCGATGTTTTTGTGAGCTCTGAGTAAAGTGACAAAAACTTTTAATAAACCAGCAGCATTTCCTACAGCATGTTCTATTTCTTGGACATTTATCAAGCCCAAAACTGGCAGTGAGTCAGCAATTAAACACAAACACTGGGAGGTATTTAAGCACTAATATTTTCCACAGCTATGAGCCCAATATGTTGTATTCCCTCTCAATTACTTTGAAATGTCCGTTGAGAATTTTTGTAGTAAGATTTTCTGATAATGTCTCTGGTATAATTCCTTGAAAATGCAAAGTGTGGCTATGTTTCGTTTGTGTTAGTGATATTATTTGCTATAATATTACATTAGGAATTTATAATAAAGATTGCTATAAAGTGCAGTGCGTCTTCGTGAATAATTATGCCTTACAAACGCCTGCTGGGAATGTGTTTGTAGTTGAACTTAACTGCGGCCTTCATCGAATGTGTTAGCTATACTTCTTTGTTATCTCTGCCTGGCCTTTTTTCAGCTTCCTTCTCTTTAGCCGTAGAGACATTATAAAGGTTTTGTTTATTTATTTTAATCGAGTTCATTTAACTCAATACTGTCCTTCGTATCCAATCTAATTGCTCTTGAGTTAATCGGAGGAAAGTGCTACGGAGGAATTGACTTAGATCACAGAGATTTGTTAGCAACTGTTATGGTTCTTGGATTAAACAGTGTCGCAGAGAAAGCAACAGAGCTGTGCAGCTTGTGTAAACGAGCCGTGTGTTGTGTGCAGATGGCCACAGTTTTGTTTCTGCATGCTGAAAACACTACTGCATGTGTATGCTTGTAAATGAGTTCAATATGTTCTGCATCTGAGAATATCTCCAGTAGAGATGTTAGTGCTTGACTTAGGAACATACTATAGAGTAGGTCAGACTGAATGTAGTACAAACTTGTAGTGTATATTTTACTTTGAATCAGACTAAGAAGTGAGTTAGTGTGACTTCAGATTTCAGTGCAGAAATTTCAAAATGGCATCTGTTATATATTTATATGAACATATTGTGCATTATCAGTGCATTGTACTGACACAGTAGACACAGAGTCAGATTATAAAGGTTATAAATAATAAGAAAGATAAAGCTGTATAAGTCAGTGGAGTACTGTATTGTTGGTAATGTATGTAAATAAAGCCCTATAATTCCAAACACTACATTTATTTCACAAGTGAATGAGTTTTGGACAACGCAGACACCGAACCCCAGACTAAAATTTGATCTGTAAAATGATGGATCCCCCCAAGGCTCAGATGCAGCACATTTGATCCATAAAATCTCACCCACACTGTTTAAACGGTCTGTTTATGAGGCTTGTGAATCTTCTGTTTTCTCCAGCAGAGTTTATCAGGAGGTCCGGGGAAGACAGGCCACAGTTTCTAACTGGTTTTGTGTATAGGTAACGGCCATACAACTCCAAGCACTACAGCGTGCAACAGACAAGGACGAGCTGAGATGGCAGGATCTGAAGAACAAAAGAAATGTCTGAATCATCTCAGAAAAAAAACAACAACATTAATCTGCTGTACTATAAAGAAAACCTGGCTTTTGGATTTTTTTTCTTTTTACGTATCTCCATAATCTAGGATGATGTTGTCGTTTTGTCCTTTTCCATTTCTTTTCCCCCCATTTCACTGAAGCTGTTTCTTTGCCATCTTTTATCGTATAGTATGAAGCAGCCGTTGAGGTTGACTAGGTTTTGAACTATTTTCCTTATATGTCCTCTGATGAGAAGAACTAAGTAAATGTACATTTTAGCTCTTTTTTGTGTAATAACATCACTATAGTCTCTTCACTCTTGACTCTTTGTAATAATACCTAATGTTTCATGTTTTCAGATTTCATTTCATTCAAGCAAGAAAACTGATGGACTTGCTTCAAATATCATGATTTTTCAACTTTTAAAAGAGCAACCAGAGGGTAACTAACAAATCTAAGTAGCTCTGTTCTTCGTTTCGTGTGATGTCTTGTTATTATTATTATCTATTTTGGGCAATAAGAGGACTACAATATTTTCACAGTCCTTTTTTATAAATGATTTTTTTTTGTTGTTGTCGATGTCGATAAAAGAAAAAAAATACATTTCCTTTTAATACTTTGTGAAATGAGATTTAAAAAGGAAAAAAGTTATGAAATCTGTAAATATTACTCATTACTACATTGAACCATCTCAGAGAGAACCATATTTTTGTGATGGTGTTCTAGAGGTCGTACTGTGCTCAATCCGAAATATGTTTTAAAAAAAATAGAAAAGAAAACGATCTTTCAGGCTCGGTGCAGTAACTGAAATCCATTTGTAGCACAAAAGCCTGGGGAACCCGACTGCAGACACAAGCCCAGTAAAACACTGTTAGCTCGCTCTGTAAATACTGTTGGCTTTCTAACTGTGCAGGTAGCAAACCAGCATATTGACTAGATTGTGAGATCAGATGTGCACAGCTTTCACAGAGAAAATACTTTACAGCAGACACACAAATCAGCATTGTATAAACAAAATCAAACTGAAATCCAAAGCACATTGTTTGTTTCATGTTTTTTAAGTACCAATGATGAAATTAGAGATTTTCTAAGAAGTAAATTGTGGGGTTTTTTTTCTTCTCACTGTTTTTGGTTTGAATTTAGTTTTTTTCCCATAGTCCTAAAAATAGTACACAGAACGCCTGATTTTGGGGGAAAAAAGGCAATATTTCAAGATGTTTAGTCATTTTTTGACTTACCGTGATCAATTAGGAACTGCTTTTGCACCATTACCTCAGTCCTGTGGGATGTACTTTAGAGGACGTAACAAATTTAATTTATTTTATCGTGAGACAATAAATAAAATGATTGTCTTGAAATTAAAACGAATCATTGCACTGTGAGAAAGAATTTATTATTTTATATTTGCACATGTTAAAGGATGTTCTCTACCATGGGTCATGTGAAGTATTCGTATGGAAACGTCGTCCCTGCACGGTTGCAGTCTTTACGGCTGTGTTTGTGGAATAATCATTTTTCCGGGCATTTTATTTTTGTGCTTCTGATCTGCCAACCTTACAGCTGAGTTTATTGGTAGCAATAGTTGAAATCCTCCGATACACTGAAACTGAATGAAATCAGTAGCTGCTACACATTCATGACGTACATGTTAGATCTGACGAGTTCGTAATGATGCTAAAATATATGCTGAGTGATATAAGAGTGATATTTAAGAGTGTAACCTGACTGATTATATGCTGTTGTTCATCCTTGCTGTTTTATTTTCATTGTTCTCCCTTTTTTTTTCCTCGTAATTTTACTGAACTAACACGTGATTCAAAATGCTGAATCCATTGTTTGTACATCTTGGGAAAAAAGGAATGAGTAAGAGCAACGCAGAAAGACGGCTTCCTGCTAACTGTTCAGACTGTTTCAAAAGACAAAACTACTCAAAACAGCGTGATCCCCAACACAGTCTGAATATCCACAGGGGATTTTTATTGCTATTTTTGTGGAAGTGAATGACTATGTTAAATATGTTGCTGACTATATAACGGTTACTATGTACTGTATTTATCATTTGATGATCTCTCCATTCCCTGTCGCATCATCCAGTAATCTTCTGTTGATCATTGTATTTCAGTAGTGTGTAAAAAAAACTAAAAAAAACAGGAAAAAATACTGTGTAAAAGAGTGCCGTCTTTGATGCCAGTGTAGTGGTCTGTACATTTCTCTGTTGATCTGTTTCACTCTTCTCTCCCCACTTTTGTCTTCTTGCTCTTTCGCTATATCTCTGTCTCACTCTCTCTTAGTGATTAGTCATAGATGTTATGTAATCAACGTTACTGTAGAGCTGTAGTGATTAGCAGATTTAGGACCAGTAAGGATAGAACTTTCTCTTGATAATCATTTAAACAAACACAAAAAAAATGCTGAACATTGTTTTCATGGCATTTTCACCTTTACTTTGTCTTTCTGATTCTCACATGGTTTCAACTAACCAAAGCTCTCATGATGAAATCCAGAAAAAAAAAGAAATTGGTATTGGAGTTGTAAACAAGGCATTAATTGGATCCCCACCCTTGAATGTTTGAAAAGGGGTGTGCCATACTACCTTAAATGCTAATGCTTGATATGCAAAACTGTTTCGTTTTCTTTCTTTTTTTAAGAGGGACACAATTTATAATTATGGAAAGGATTTTATTACATGAATGGAAGAAAAAAAAAATCATATTTTTTTAGTACGTTTTACCTGAGTAATGATGATCTAGCCTAATAATTATAGATACGGATAAAACTGTAATAGGTTTTGATATTTATACTCTTCAAAAAAGTCCACTACTTAGACTATTTTTAAATACATTTTGGTGTCTATGTGTCTGCATAGATTCATATATATATTTTCAGTTTCGGTCGTCTTTAAACGTTATTTTTGTAAGCTGTAATCTTAATGCAAGTTCTTCATGTTAATCAAAGCTAAGGCTTAATTACAGCACCAAAAAAACGATTATTGGAATCTTGAGTGTTCATATAGCATATGAAACAAAACAATAAGACTAGCAGTTGTTAATGTTAATAATGTTAATATTGATTAAGACAGGTTTGATTATTTATTGCTAACAGTGATGAAAGAAGTCAGTGAAATCTAAGATATTTTTTCTGAATGAAATCTGTTCTCAGGGATTATGAATGTAAGTTAATTCTAATCGAACTCCTCTATTTGTGAGATTTAGCTCATAATTACTTGTGGATTCTGTGTCTCTGATACATGCTCTCAGATTTCATTCAGACACAAAACACTGAGCCAGTTTTACTACAAGCTCTAATACTGACTTTAACCTCCTGGCACCTACAGAACGGTTCTTCAATGGGTCTTTGCATTGTTAAAAGTTCGAGATTCCTAAAGAACCCTTTCTGGTAGGGAAACACTGTGGTAGAGGTTTTTTTTAAAAAAAACAAAACAAAACAATCTTTAAGTGTTTCCTGAAACAGAAAAAACATTTATGGCTCTAGATTTGATCTTTTTGGCATTTTGATCTTGATGGCATTAAGTACTGTATATATAGTATAAGTATATTAATCTGTCTTGCAGTATGAAATAAATTATGACTTCGTTACAAACAATTGTATTGCTTATAATGTTTAGTTGCCATTATTTTATGCTCACTGCTGCAGAGCGTTCTCAAATGAAAGATTATACATTCACCAAAAATGACTATATACAGTATAGGATTATGAGTTTTTCAAACTTATAATCATGATCTGGCTCTTGATTAAAATGAAGGCTGGCAGCCCTTTCTGATAGCCTTCTATAATGTCTCTCAGTCCGTTTCTTTTCTTCTTCCTTCATTTATTTATATATTATTTTTTTCTTTTCTTTTCTAATTTGATCTTGTAGCTTGGACTTTAAGGTAGCATGGCTCTGTTGCCATTCTTTTATTTTTCCATCGACAGCCGTTTACAGCAGATGAATGTTACACATCTTGCTAGACTAGTTAAATCATTGGATAATTGTTGGTTTTGGAAAAAAAAAGGAAAAGAAAAAAAAATGACCTGGAAGGTGTTGGGTGATATTCAAAATGAACTACCGTATCCATTCAAAACTTGAATTTTGAGGCAAGTGCTAGGCAATGGCCAAAACGATCATCCCATTATTGAAGGAACAAACTCACCTGTCTATACACACACACACACACACACACACACACACACACACACACACACAGTCTCTCTCTCTCTCTCTCTCTCTCTCTCTCTCTCTCTCTCTGTAATGACATACTGTAATGACGTATGTATATACTTGTATACAGATACAGGATATATATGTATAGTGTATATATCTCTTTGTTAAATTGTTGAAGCTGCCTCATAATTCTTATTAATCATTTGTAGTGACCCAAAAAATCTTTTGGGTCAGTAGTCTACACTGAAATCATGTTTGAAATCACATGTTATGGAAAAGCTGCATTGTGCACTACTGGGACACTTAGAAAGCGGGGAAACGTGTTAGTTTAGCTGTGCGCGTATCTCTTTAAGTCTATGGGGACACGGTACAGTTCACACGGCAGGTGTCACAGGGGAATGGTCTTTATTTCTGACACTTCCTTCGGGAACTCGTTTTCCTGTTTTCCTCTCCAGTTTTCGCCTCTCTGATTGCCTTGTCCATTCCTAACACTTGCCCATTTTTTAACGGACTTTTTACGCATGAACTGACTGAACGGACTGACGTCTGAAAGCATCTTTCAGGTCTTCTTCTATGGCTTGCTTAAGCCCTGTTGTAAAATAAACTAAAGTGGATGGGGGTCTCTCACATCTCAGATGTGGAAAGTATAATTTTATATTTGTATTTTCAAATAATTATGATAATAAAAAAATGTTTGTGAAAGGTTTCCATCCTCTACTGTGGTCCAGAAATCAATGTGTTTGTCTGGAGAAGATTAAAAAAATAATAATAATAAACTAAACTGTTTTGAAACATTTCATGGTTTTTTGATTTTGAATTAACATTTTTTTCAAGCAAATGATGTGTGATTTAAAAATATGAATATATCTGCAAAAGAATGTATATCAGATATGCACAACAATTAAAATGCACAAAAATGAACACAGAGCTGAAAGGGTTGTGTAAGTTTGTTTTATTCCCAGTGATTTTTTTTTGGTATATCACAGTTCAGATCAGAGGTCAGGGGGTCATCTCAATATTATTGGTTTATCTCCTATAGTGCTCTCTAGAGGTTCTTCCCACACTTAAGAGATCAAATTATAATTGTTGAGGTTCCAGCACAGAATTAACATTTCACTAATAGTGTAAAACAAGAAATAGCTACAATTCACTGTCTGCTGTACTTTATAGCAGAGGGACCACGAACTGACCTTGGTCACTGTAAGTCACTCTAAGCTTGTCATTTATAAGCTTTATCTTGCGTTAGAGTTGTGTTTAGAGTGCAGGTAGTCGACAGTACTACAATTACTATAAAATACATACCGTATTTAAACATATTTTACCTTCATTGAATTTATTTCTTGATTAAATTTCATCCCACATACAGCGGCAAATTAAATAGCAGTGTATCATGCGGTGATGCTGTGTGCAGCACTGCCACCTCACAGCTCCAGGCTTCCCGGGTCAATCTGTGTTAGTGTCTGTGCTATTCACAGTTTCACATGTTCTACCCTTTCTCTATAGGTTTATGGCACCTTCTCCGGTTTCCTTCCAAAAGCATGTCAGTAGATGGCCTGGCTACACAAAATTGCCCCTAGTTGGGAATGATTACGTGTATGATGCCTTGCAATGGACAGTTGTCCCATAAAGTGTGTAGGGTTCAGATTCACACCCCAGTGCACTTACTGATGATGCATGAATGTAGCATCACTAACTGCATCATCCCACATTCAGATTTCCTCCTATGACCCTGTTATAAATGATTTCGCATAATGGAAAGCAAAGGATGATTTAAATAATGTGTAAAAAAAATCAGACCAATTCATATATATCCGAAAGTGTATGCACATCCCTATAAATGCCACATTCTCCCAGACTGATGTGTATTGTTTTGAAATACTTTTATACCATTTCAGGGCCTAATCTAGAAGTGTTTCACCTGGGATGAAAAATGCAATGTGCACCGGCTGGCAGAAATTAATGTCATTTTTAATTTGAGTCGCTGTCCCATTCTCAAATGTGAAATTGCTTCGGAGAACGTAAGGTGTGACAGCTATTATAAATGTGTGGAAATCCATCTTCCACTGTCGTTCTCACCCCCTCCCACCACCTTCTCCTCTCTCTCTCTCTCTCCCTCTCTCTCTCTCTCTCTCTCTCTCTTGCTTTCTCTCTCGCTTTCTCAGTCGCTCCCTTGACTCGGCCAAGGAAGCTCTCTTCATATACTTCACCATCACAGCAGCTGTCCACCCACACACTTCACTGGAGCCCTCAGATAGTGTCATGACTCACAGTGTCCGCTGTTTGCCAGGATTGAAATGCTGTGAGGAATTTTCCCTCCCTTCTCTCAAGGAGCTCTCAGACAGAAGAGCTCTACTTGATTTCACTGAAAAAAGTCACCTTTTCCTCATTTGTGTGATATTAATATTATGTCATACCCAGCTAAAATCTGGCAAACTGTAAGGTGGGGAAAAAACTCATTGATGCCGGTTGGATGAAAAAAAAAAGAGTTATTTTACAAAATCCCAGAGATCGTGTTAGTGAATTAATTCTACCATTTGACAAGTTGCTCATCAGATGGCTACCTCCCAAAAAGATGCTCTCTGTACAGTGTATCTCAGAAATGGGGTTAATTGCATCTGGGGACCTTTATGTCACAATGACAAGGAACAAAGCATTGCTGTAAGTGTCACCTGACTTAAGTAAACCAATTAAATTGTTTGAAAAATGACTGTAGGTGTTGCAAGCTGTCTCTGGAGAGCTCATTTGGCGAGCTCGCAGTTATATGTAAGACAGAGCTGGCCTGTCTTTAAGGCCGTCTGATGTGTTTGGATGAGTAATATCACCGAAATCCTGCAAGCGGACAGGTGATAGTCCTGTATCACTTAAACTGCTTTAAAGTCATGGTACTATACACTGAAGTAGCCTATGTAAAATACATAGCAACGGTATCTATACACATTTGTTGCATCTGATAGTGTGTATATAAAGCGATAGACATCATCCTCGAACTTACGACAGCAGTGTAGCCTTAAAAATTACTCTGGGTGAACGTGACTAGCGTCGGCTGGCAAGATTCATTTCACGTGATAGGCGTGTAACACTGCCTCAAGTAATATCATGCTGGGGCCTCAACGAACATCAGCTTGAGGACTGTGCAATGTTCCCTCCAAGATGCCATGGGGGACCTACCAAGTATTAACCAGTTTTTCTGGTACTTCAGAGTGTATGCATGGTCAGGGATGCAGAAGCTGTGTTTACACTCTTCTTCAACCCCTTAAGTCAGCTTTACACTGTAATGTGAATCTTTGGTCCAATTGTGCTGCTACAAACATTGTACAGTGTAAAAGAATTCGTTTTTTGTGAGATGAGATTAGCCGTATTAGAATGCATAATATGATTTGGTGCTGGCAAACAAAGTTCTGTTAGTGTCCGAATTGTTTTTATTAAAATCTGAGTGGCAGCAGCAGTGGCATTGCTAAAATGTAAACATGCTAATGGACAGAAAAAGATCTTTATTCCCTCAAACTCGTTTTGGAAAATATTTCAATTTAACCGAATCCATGTTCTGAACAAGTGCCAATCACCCGTATTGATGATTTATTCAGAATGTAGTAATTTTCTTTAAGAAGTCTATCTTTAGAGGATCTTCGCCACGTAATCTGTGATGAAAAACATGTTATCACGTTGTCCGTTCTAGGAGTTGAAGATTTTATTGGAATCGTCTGATACAATGTGACAAGGAACAATTGTATTAGTCTGAAATCTCAGTCTTAAAGTCTCAGTTGCTTGTTAGGTTATTCTGCTAAAAACATATTATTTAGGAACGGCAGAGAAACGAATAAGAAATGGATAGAGTTGGGAAAGAGTGAGCATTGTATGTCTGAACCTGCTTGTGGGTGCTGGGAGTTAGCACTGTGCGAAGTTGTGTGAAAAATCTGGGCCCATTATTGATCATCTTTGTCTCTATATGTCTGTCACCCTCTGGACCTGTCTGATATTTCTGCTTGATGCTTCTGCTCTTGTTCTTTACCGTCTGCTGCCATGGATGGTCTCACGTAGATAGCCTAAAGATTTTGCACTACCCCAAAACAATTTACAGCCTGGTAGTTTTGCGCCTAGAATGGCTGCTGTAATCATAAAGACTGTTTTGTGCTTATGCCAAGTCTCTTAGTCATGATATCCTCATTCTGAAAATCCTTTGGCACAGTGTTGTTTGATAGTATTCTGTATCACTTGTATACACTAATGATATATTGTTGTCACCTAAGTGAGGATGGGTTCCAATTTGAGTCTGGTTCCTTTCAAGGATTCTTCCTCATGTTGTATCAGGGTGTTTTTTTATTCTCTCCACTGTCATTTCTGACTTGTTCATTAGGGATCTACAGTATATCTACATTTGGATTTCTGTAAAGCTGCTTGTGACAATGTTGTTAAAAGTGCAATAAAGATTGTAAAAGTATGTGCTGAACTACCAGATTATGTAGCTGCATTTTAAAATGGGCATCACATTCTCATAAAATAGAGACTGTAGTGAGTAATTGTGAAAAAGTAGCCACTGATTGAAGGGCTCAGCGACATAAATTTGCAAAAATGCTTGAAATGCTCTAAAAGCATTTATGGTCCATGATCAGACCTCAGTGTCAGCCACAGTAGACGCTATCATGCCTAACTGCTTTGCTTAGACTGCTTCAAATGTGAATGCTGTGCCGCCCCTTGTCTGCTCTGATGAGTATTTGACTTTTAGCTGCAAGACATCCCAATCATCTCCACTCCCCCGCACTCCAATCAGGGCCTCATTAGCATCTGACACTACCTGTCATTAACAAAGCTCCCTAATTAGGCCCCAGTCAGCCCACTCAGGAGCCCTCTTCAGCACGCTGCGTGTTTAGAGCAAGAGTGGATGGGATCAGCTCAAATTGCAGGCAGGCATGGAGTAGCGGTGAGAGCAGCACTGTAACCCCGCCATTGGGTTCCCACTGAGACTGATGGAGGTTTACGCAGTGTAAGATTCTTTTTATAGTCACTCGGAGCTTATCTGCATCTCAATATCTCTTAACACTGAAATGAGATATTGAGAGATGCAGTATTGTTATTGTATTAGGTGAGCTGTCAGGGTGTGTGTGGGAGAAATCAAGCCTTTGGGCACCAATTTGGTGATGACCTACAGTACATCCTTCACATGGCAGCACCATTACATTATCAGCTTAGAACAAATTTCATACCTTGAAGTATAACAAGAATTTTAATTATGATGTAACTAGTCATTTATTTTAATGCTATTAGTGATGTTGTTGAGTTTCCCTGCGAGCCTTCCAGCCATCATTCCCCCACAAGGATCTGCCCACATGATGAGTAGGCTTGGTTTTAGTGTCGAGCAAGACTGGGCAATTCTAGTCACTAGTTGCATTGCTGTTTGTTAGTTGACACATCTAGGAGTACTGCAATGTCCCCACACATACTGATGCAAGAGCTGTAACAGATTGAGGCGCAATGATTCTGTTTTTAAAGTAGGAAGGCCATTTTTTTTAGATGCAAGACAATCTGTCATGCAAACTCTTTCTACACACAACCTATTATGTGTATTTATACCACAGTGCTGTTGAATGCTCAATTCTGATTTGTCAGAAGGCACTCATTTTCTAGAACAACAACTCTGACAGCAGTTTATATTAATGCACTCTTTCGAACATGTCATTTTTCTGATACTGTAGTAGCAGCATACACAGGAACAAGTATGGCAGACAGTCTATATAAAACCAATTGTAAAAAAATAAAAAAGGGTGTAATTGCTGACTAAAAAATTTTAGGTACGGATCCATTTATGTAGAATTTTTGAAGGAGCCTTCTGTGTAACCATCAGCTTTGTAACCATCAGAAGTAAATCTGTAACTTTAAGCCTTCTGACACAGAATATGTTATACTTTGCAGTTTCTTATAGAAAGAGAACAAATTATAGAGGCTGGTAATGGAATGGCTGTTTACAGCTGTTATAGTAAGTAAGTAAGTAAAATTTTATTTATATAGCACATTTAAAAACAAAGTGCTGCACAATAAACAAAAGACATTTCCACCCTCTAATCACCAGCTACCTACACAGAACATACATTAACATTAATGTATAAAAGTGTGTTTTAAGTTTGGATTTAAAAACCGTCTCAGACAGTGCATTTCTGACATTTGGAAGTCCATTCCAAAGTCTTGGTGCAGCAACAGCAAAGACACGATCCCCTTTTTGTTTAAGACGAGACCTCGGAAAAGTCAGAAATGATTGGTCGAAGACCTTAAAGCTCTTGAGGGCACATACATACAAAGTACTGTTATACTGTATAAACTGTAGACCCCAGTTATACAGTTAAACTAAAGTTATACTGTAAGTGATAACAGGAACTTACTTTGCATTCCACAACTACACTAAACTATAAACAGATAAAATATCTGACATGGTTTTCCACTAATTAATGGACAGAATAGAAAAGTACACTATTTGGCCAAAGGTATGTGGACACCTGATCATCACACCCATATGTGGCTCGCCCCCAAACTGTTGCCACAAAGTTGAAAGCACACAATTTTACAGGATGCCTTTGCATGCTGTAGCATTCAAGTTTCCTTTCACTGGAACTACAATGCTCAAACCTGTTCCAGCAATGCCCCTGTGCATAAAGCAAGCTCCATGATGACATGGTTCACCAAGGTTGGTGTGGAAGAACTCAAGTGGCCTGCACAGAGCCCTGACCTTAACCATGCTGAACACCTTTGAGATGAACTTTAACACATACTTCAAGACTGGAGGATGTTACAGCAGCAAAGGAGGGACCAACTCCATATTAATTTCCATGGTTTTAGAACAGGGATGTTCAATGGTCATGTGTCCATATGCTCTGGCCATATAAATAGAGGCAACTTTATTGCCATTGCACAGAACAGGTACATAGCATCAAAAGGGTGACAAGGTCACGAGTGCCCATGGCTCACTGATGTGCATGGGGAGAAAAGGCTAGCCCGTCTGGTCTGATCTCACAGAAGAGCTACTGTAGCACAGACTGCTGAAAAGGTTAATGATAGAAAGGTGTCAGACACACAGCGTATAACAGCTCACCCCTGTACACCATTGAAAGCAACCACAATGGACACATGAGCACCAGAATTGGGCCATGGAGCAATAGAAAAATTTGGCCTGGTCTGATGATTCACATTTTCTTTTACATCATGTGGACAGCTGGGTGTGTGTGTTGCTTAGCTGGGGAAAAGATGGAATCAGGATGCACTTTGGAAAGAAGGCAAGCCGGCAAAAGCAATGTGATGCCCTGGGCAATGTCCTGACATTCATGTGTATGTAACGTTGATATGTAACACCTATCTAAACAATGATGCAGAACAAATACACCCCTTAATGGCAACGGTATTCCCTATTGGCAATGGCCTCTTTCAGCAGCACTGCAAAAATTGTTCAGGAATGGTTTGAGGAATATGACAAAGAGTTCAAGCTGTTTACTTGGCCTCCAAATTTCCCAGATCTCAATTTTATTAAGCATCAGTGGGATGTGCTGGACAAACAAGTCTGATGCATGGAGGCCCCATCTCGCAGCTTACAGGACTTAACGGATCTGCTGCAAATGTCTTGGTGACAGACACCACGGCACATCTTCAGAGGTCTTTTGATTTTGGAGTTGGAGCTGTTTTGCTGGCACAAAGTGGACCTACACAATATTAGACAGGTGGCTTTAATGTTATGGCTAGTGTTAATCTACAGTATATCTACAAGTGTGTGTGTGTGTGTGTGTGTGTGTGTGTGTGTGTGTGTGTGTGTGTGTGTGTGTGTGTGTGTGTGTGTGT
>JAOVVH010000059.1:16674517-16688658 GCA_028566435.1 Scorpiodoras heckelii | reverse complement strand
ACTTTTACTTAAGTAATTATTTTACAATATTACTAGTACTTTTACTTAAGTAAGAAACTTCTGTACTTCTGCCACCTCTGCCTGAGTGTCTGAACAGTGGAGTCACTTGAAGTCTTCAAACACTGAATGAAGACCCACCTCTTTTGAGAACTGTTAATTGCTTCTGGTGTGGTCGTGGCACTGGAGATTGTCCTGTCGACCTCTGGTGTGGTCGTGGCACTGGAGATTGTCCTGTCGATCTCTGGTGTGGTCGTGGCAGTGGAGATTGTCCTGTCGATCTCTGGTGTGGTCGTGGCACTGGAGATTGTCCTGTCGATCTCTGGTGTGGTCGTGGCAGTGGAGATTGTCCTGTCGATCTCTGGTGTGGTCGTGGCACTGGAGATTGTCCTGTCGACCTCTGGTGTGGTCGTGGCACTGGAGATTGTCTTGTCAGCCTCAGGTGTGGTCGTGGCAGTGGAAATTGTCTTGTCAGCCCCTGGTGTGGTCATGTCACTGAAGGCCGTCCTGTCTGCCACTAGCGTGGTCATGGGACTGGTGGATGCTCCATAGGGCATCTGGTGGCTGTCCTGTCGGTTGCAACTGCTAGGCTGCTGTATGTGTTTGGCCTCATAAGGTCAGCTGACACACAGGTATAAGCTCCCACCCCGCCCCTGGATAATTTCTTGGAGCTCATGAATTGGGGCGTGAATGTGGTGATCCATTCTTTCTGCCTCAGGTTCTCCTGGATCTGCTCCTGACTCTGCTCCTCCTGGGCCCACATGCACTGAATGAACTCTGCTACTTCCATGTCTGGCTTTCCATCACAAATGGTGGCTTAGGCAGAAGCAAGTGCAGAGCAATGTTTATTAAAAGGATCAAAATACAAACAGGAAAAAAGAAACAAGACTCTAGGCATAAACATCAAGACATGAAATAAAACCATAGCATTGAAAACACAGAAGAAAAAGCCAGACACAGAAGTGAGTGCAAACGTGACTTAAATACACAAACTTAGGAGCTGAAACACTGAGCAGGTGTGAGTGACTGGGGACATGTAATGGGTTCTTGTGATGTTCAGGGGCTGATAAAAGACGTAGTCCTGAAATGTACATTACAATACGGTGTTCAATTAATATTTCTTTTATCATTATATACTGTATAAGTAGCAGATGTATACTAGAGTAGATTAGAATAAAAGTATTCGTGCACACACCTAACACACCACATAAAGACATCTTGAGGACAACACCACAATAACATCATAAGGATGCAGCCAATGTTTCTTTGTGTGTTGCGTGTAATGCACAGACCTCAAGTTGTTCATCATCTCTCACACGCACCAGCGTAACGATTCATCACTCTGCCTGTGCCCCCATCCTATCAGGGAGGACACATGTCATTCATCATTCCCATGGCAACTGTCTCTTCTCCGGACAGCTCTGCAATCAGCGGCCCATCAGACCTTCAGCACGTCTTAGCCTTCTTTTGTCCCTCTTTGCTAACTGTCATAGCCTGATAAGATTATCACAGACAATTCCATACCAGCGTGTAGAAGAAAAGAAGAAGGCTGTTTTTTTTTTTTAAATTCATTTTTATACTTTATTCCCTCTGCCCACAACAAGGCTTTTCTAGTCTCCTTTTGTCCTTCTTGCATTGAAGGGGGAAAAAAAGTGAAAGCATACAATGTGCCAGTGCAGGGCTGGATCTTTAACTTGTAACAGTGACAGACACACAAAAGCCTGTCTGCTTTATCTGACAACAAATCGGAGAGATTTCAAGTTTGACATCAGCTTAGAAGAGAATTATAACAAAGCAAGGAAGTAGAAGGGAGAAACAGGATATGCTACACAGTCAACACATTCATCAGCATTTGCTAAGTTCATTCAACACATAATTCCTCAGTATTTGCAGCTTAGTTTAAAAAATGCCTATATATTCACTCATATAATTAACTTACAAACACTCACCAAAGGACAAGCAGCAAATGGCAAAGGATGTGATATCATAAACAGAGTAGAAAGGTTTATATATGTAATATAATATAAACAGCCTGTCAAGTTTGGGACACCTTACCATTTTTTAACATTAACAAAGAGATTTACAATGATCCAAACACATGTCAACGCTGTGCAAGATATATCTGAAGAAGAAGGAGCCCGTGATGTCTGTAATGGAATGGCCTGTGCAGTCACCCAACCTTAAATCAATCAGGCTGCTCTGAGAGGAGCTGGATCGAAAGGTTCTCGAGAGAGAAAGATGTCCAACCAATGCAATTCAATTTAATTCAATTCAATTCAGTTTCAGAGTAGGCATTGTCAGAAGGCAGCTTTACAGAAATCTGGGTGTAGATTAGGATCCGTATGCAAAACAGAGGCAACAGTGGCAAGGAAAAACTCCCAGAGAAGTCATGAGGAAGAAACTGTGAGCAGAATCAGACTCTAAGAGGATCATATCCTCTTTTAGGCAACACTGGCTAGTATGATTATACATCATAGAATTAATATTTTTACAGACCATTATATATTTGAGCAAGGAAGAACAAATCCATGTAATTCTACTCAAATGTATTGAGAAAATGATGGACACTTTGAGCAAGATCTGTAAATCAAATCTTTAATATGGCCTTTTTTATTTTTATATAAAAAAAAAAAAATAATAAAAATAATAACAATAATAATAATCATCCTCATCATCATCATCATCTTTATTTAGATAGCACCTTGCATAAATGCAGCTCAAAGTGCTTTGCAGAGTACTTCTAAAATAAAAAGAAAAAAACATGGGGTAAACAGTGTACTGACAATTAAAATATAAATATTCAATATAAACATGATTTCAAGAAGCCATCAAATGACTAATGGAACAAATAAAATGTAAATGGACAAAGATAAAAACAGAAAAGTTTGTGGTTATAAAGGAATAAAATAATATACTACATAATACAAGTAAAAAACAATAATAATATTAGCAATAAAACTAAAATCAGGGAAATCATAAAAAAGTTTATAATAACATAAAACTGTAAAAGTAAAGTCAAATAAATAAAAATGCAAAATGCTAAAATAATTTGATCATTAATATAAGTAACATAAAATGTCATTAGTTAATTAAAGCATGTAAAAATCAGAAAATCATAAGAAACAGAGTGTATAATAATATGTCTTCAGCTGCTTTTTAAAATTCTCTACAGATGTTGAATGTCTAAATCTCAATTGGTTAGTTGTTCCATTTTGGTTTTTTGGTGCATTAAAACAAAATGCTGCTTCCCAAGATCTCTTATTTTCTTTTGGTACCTTAAGCAAACTTGCAGCACTGGCTCTCAAAGATTTTTCTTCTTTCATACTGGATTTTCAGGACACCCTGTAGATCATTACTCTCCTACAACTATATACTATAAAATCATTACTGAGTGTGTTGAAAGGATGTTCAGTCTAAGCATATTGCAAATGAGAGCACAGGATAGTCTCTATGATTACAGCAGCAGTTCTTAGATGGTACAAACCTACAATATCCAGGTGAGATTATCTATTGAAGCATTGGTGAGACTTGGATGTAAAGACTTTTAGGAGGTACAAATCTTCACAGTATCCATGTGGGACCAGCCACAGCAGAAGAAGGTGAGTCAGAAAACTCCAATCAGAAGCAGAACATCAGGATAAATCAGGCAGATCCAGAGGGTGAAGTCCTCCAAATGTTCTGAAAGAGGCATGGCAGACCATCTCTGAGGAATACTTGAAAAAGTAATGTGTGCAGGACTGAAGCAGCTAAGGGAGATTTACTGATGAAAATGCAGTATAGCTGGATTTATTTTTAGTTATTGTGAAAAACATTTACATGTGATATTGCTTCGGTCAAAAATAAAACAATTTAGTCTTTAATGTAGTCGCAGCACTTGTAACAGAGGTTGTTTTCAATACTTCTTGCTTTATGTTAGCTTTAAAGCATGGCTTTGTTGTTTTATTAAATGGGTTTTGAGATATTTTGGTCATTTTTCTTAGGTCAAGTGTGTGTGCGTGTGTATCATGTAGTCTTGTTGGGTTGTGCCTCTTCAGCAGTTTTTATTAGTGAGGGCTTGCCATTAAAGAGCGCTGCTTCTCGTCTGCGTGCATCTATTAATAAAAAATGCTTACTTATTTCTTATATATTTTTAACATTTTGATGGCTGATGTATATTTTATATGTTTACAACAAAACATCTGCAACAAAATAACAGCAGCCCTAAAACTAAACGCAACTCTGTCATTCAAACACGAAAAGACCAAATTCAAGGTCTTGCACCTAAAAAGCCCACTAAACCAAGTGCTAAACACATGGGTGCAATTTTGAACCCTTGTATCTAAGTACATTGGAAATCTTGAACTTTCAGTCTGCCAATATTTACGTCCTTAAACAACCACCTTCTATGAATTTTAAAATAATGCCTGGGAATAAGAAAAACAAAGAAAATATTCAGAGCAAAGTGTGTGGAGGTCACCATCCAATCTTCCACTGTCCTTCAAGGATTGATCAGAAGTGATGTGAACTGTGCTGTAGAATGAGAGGACGAGAAGAGGGAGAGGACGAATGAGTGGGCAGAAGAGAGAATAGAACCAGACGAGGATGCATTATTTATTTAAAGCCCTGATTAATAAGAGGGCCTTCATCATCGTCCTGCAAACTTCGGATGGTTTCCATTTTTAATGTTATTCATGGGAGATGAGAGAGAAAATTTGAAATCTCCTTCCCTTATTACCACTGCAGGAAAGTGTCATATTACTTAGGGGCTGATTACATGGCTGCCTGAGCCCAACTGTACGTGAATACTGTATTTGCAAACACTCATTGAGCTCTGAGAGTGGCACTGTAATCGCCTTGCCTGTCAGAAGGAGACAAGTGACGGAGCCAAATTACTCCCCCAAGGTTATTTCTCCTTCCCTCCTCAGCAATACAAACCTGAGAATCGGACATCTGTCAGCTCGGAGGTCTCAGACTGAAGGGCAAAAAAAAAACTGTTTTAGCCAAACAACAATCTCATCTGCAGCCAAATGAAATGCGAAAATGTTAAAGATTCTCATTACGCGTCCCTCAGAGTGTCTTCAGTCAATCCATAGTTTGAGACAGAGCAAGAATTGCTCCTGACAAACATTAATATGAATGAACACTGAAGGATGCGTTGCAGGGTGAGACAGTTTTCAGACTGAACAACTTCTCCAGGTTATTGACAGCTCCACTTGGGGACAAAAACACAGCAGCCGCTCTCAGTTGTGGCAGTTTGGATAATACTAAGGGCTCATAGTGTTCCGTCTGAGCAAGTGGAATGTCCACAGAGAGCAAACGAGAGGGAGAAGACTGTCAGGAAACTGGTCTTCGCTACATACATC
Source organism: Scorpiodoras heckelii (assembly GCA_028566435.1). Lineage (NCBI taxonomy): Eukaryota > Metazoa > Chordata > Actinopteri > Siluriformes > Doradidae > Scorpiodoras > Scorpiodoras heckelii. Next base: position 16,683,319 of record JAOVVH010000059.1, on the reverse strand, counting down.
AGGCTCTTTAAAACATCCCTCTGGGCAATGATGGAGCTGTCCATGTTCTTAAACAGGCATTAGCAAAGACACTGCACGCAAATTGTTTCTCCGAGTAATGCAGAGTTAAAGTCAGTCGCACTTTCTCTGTCTTTTTGAGGACAAACTAATGGCTGCTGCTCCAAGAGGACACCCCTAGGGCTTTTAACTATTTTACAGCCAGGTTCACTTCAAAAGCAGGTGCCATTGATATTCAAAAAGTCACACTGGATTTACATGAGAAAATGAGAGGGGGACTTTTCCTCTCCCCAGTGCAGCAATGAAGGTACTCTGCAAGTTCGATATGCTATAAAGTGACAAGACAAAGTTTTCTAAAGGACTGTACAATTTGCTATGTCATTTAAATACATGTTGCCAATATGTCCTTTTTTCTGGTGTATATTTCTGTTGCAGCTATGAGTGATATCATCCCTCCTTAAAGTGATGTCTTTTTTATAATACTTTAGTTAAATGGTGTTCATAAGGCTGCATAATACCTATACAAGCCCCTTATGACAAATGACTTAAATATACATACAGTCAGATGAACAAATATTTGGTCACTGACATTAAGGTTAAAGTTATTATTAACTCCTCTGTACTACAGTATATAGGAGTTGAAATTAAATAATGAATATAAGTGCAGACTTTCAGCTTTTTTATTATATCCAAATCAGGTGAACGGTGTAGGAATTACATCAGTTTAAATATGTGCCCCCCTCTGGTGACCAAAAGTAATTGGACAACTGGCTACTCAGTTGTTCCATGGCATGCTGTGTGTTGAGCCATCATTATTAAGGTCTTGAGATGATTTCAAGTGTAGCCTTTGCATTTGGAATCTGTTGCTGTTAACTCTGAATATAAAATCCAAAGAGCTGTCACTGCCAGTGAAGCAAGCCGTCATTAAGCTAAAAAAATAAAAACAAACCCATCAGAGATATAGCGAAAACATTAGGTGTGGCCAAATCCTCTGTATTAAAAAAACTAAAAAGCTCACTGGAGAACTCAGGAACACCAAAAGGCCTGAAAGACCACAGAAAACAACTGTGGTGGATGAGAAAAGAATTCTTTATCAGGTGAAGAAAATCTCCTTCACAACATTTGATCAGATCTAGAGCACCCTCGAAGAGGCAAGTGTAAACAATCAAGAGAAACCTTCACCAGAGAAAATACAGAGGATTAACTACAAGATATAAACCACTGATAAGCCCCCAAAATGCGATTTGTCCATTTCAATTCCAATATTATAATTCCAAATAATACCATGGTAGACAGCTAAAGTAACAATATCTTTGTAAATGTCCAAATATGTATTTACCTGACTGTACATAAAGGATTATATCAAAAATCATAAATAGACATACATATTACGTTTGTCAGTTCTGACATCAGGCTGATACCATCTGGGTCATGTGACAGAGGTTTTGTTGACATAAGACTGTGGTATGACACATTCTGGGCTGAAATATAATGTAACATTATGACTGACTGTTTAGTAACTGATTAATAGCTCAGTCTACTATAGACATGTCTGGGGAGACACTGACCTTTTCAACAAGTTTGGCTCCTTGTGAAGAAGCCCTTAATGTGAAAAAATATAAAAACAATAAACAAAATCAACAACAACAACAACAACAACAACAATAATAATAATAATAATAATAATAATAATAATAATTATTATTATTATTATTATTATTATTATTGTTGTTGTTATTATTATTATTATTATTATTATTATTATTAGTTAGTTAGTTAGTTACTTTATTACTTTGTTTGTTTATTTATTCATTCATTATTTTTTTACAAACACATATTTTCTAGTTGCACCCATTAAGCTGGTCTCCTGTCTGGATCAGAAGGTGTTTTTTTTTTTTACTTAGCTAAGTTGGAAGAATGTAGAACAAGGTGCAATTGACATAAAAAAAAAACAAATAAGATAACAATAGCTTGAAAGAAGAAATAAAAATGAGCTAAATGTTTTAAAGCTTTACCCTGTCTATCACAGTATACTATTTTAGTTATATAATTCTAACAGTCGTGTAATGTTATTCAAAATATTGCATTTGTATAACAATGTGTATAACCTTACCCAGCAAGCTAGATCAGAAAACACGTTGTTTTATGTGCTATAGTTCTCTCCAAAAATTAAGAAACTGTAGAATACAACAGTAATCCCCCCCCCCCATCTCTGTTATGTTCTGTTATGTCCAAGTCACATTATGGACCTATACTAACATAAATTTTTTTTATATATTTTTTTATTATTATCAAAAGATGCTTTAAGGTACACGTATATCCTGATATGCAGTATACTGCATCCTGAACTAATTATGCAAATTAAATGTCAAAATGTTACCCTACAAAAAATCTATACAAATTATAAAAATAAGGCAAATGGAAAGACGTTTTTACCTCAGACCTATCTGCTGCTTTGCCTTCACTTTCTAAGAGCAACCGGCAAAAATATAAATAGCCAACAAGACATGAGTGCTTCAATTTAACACAAGAAATTGCAGGTGAGTTTCAAAAACATGAAATTAGCCCTCCAGTTGAAAAGGAAGAAAGAAAGCATGCGTTTCCTGTTTATTTTTAGCATCGGCTGGTGGCAGCAGGTGCACTCTTACTTGTGCTTATGGCATCAATATAAATGAGAGATAATTACTTTTGTGACAACGTGCCAATTAAATTAGACTCTGCAAAATGACATAATAGCAATTTATTATGCTCTGGTGAGCAATAACAAACCCATCATAATTAACACTCCGGTCGCAAGCAAGAGCCGTTTTGTGCCACAAACACAATCTGATTCCCCAAACTAAACATACGGGACAAACTCGATCTAAGTCAGATAATGGTATTAAAGGCACAGTTCAGGCACAATGAGAAAGAATGATCTCGAACCTCCTAATGAGAGTGTGGATGTGGATGTAGCTTTGGATGTGAGAAGATGAAGACACATGTTCTTTGAGTTGTAAATAACAAACATAACATTTTTTGTAGCACTAGTCAGCTTCAAAATGTTCGAAATGTTTTAATTACTCTAATAGTTATTAGACCTGCAGTGTTTTTGGGTCAGACACTCTTATAAAACCAGAGAGCTGCTGCCTCTGTTAGACTCCAGTACACTGAGCACTCTTCATTCTTGTCCAAAGATCTGTTCTGCCTTCTTAGCCTAAGGACATGATTCCAGGTCAGAGTCTTCGCCCGTGGCAACACCTTTAATCTCCAATCACCTCTACGGTTAGGATATGGCACAACATGGTGTACATGCACTGGTACAGACTAACTGGCTTTAGCAGTAATATAAACACAGTCTACCACCTCCACATAGGTTGTGTTCTAACTGCATGCCATCCATCTATATCATCTTTTAAAATAAACACTTAAACAGGAAGATAAATGGTAAAAAAAGAGGTAAATTACACTATTAATAGACTGCCTTAATGCCAGTCAATCTCCGGGGGGCACTTTATCCTCTTCAAGCCTTTAATTGGGAGCTGCTGATTTAATTTTTTTAAAAAGCTAAGCTTAAGTGAAAACCTGTTCTACTTATTAAGAAACCGTTTCACAAGGATTAATTATCAGGACCAATAATTTGGGATTGTATCATGCAAAAGGTTAGCTGTAGGTGACAAGAGAGAGGAAACAGACCTGGGGCGATGCAGCTAGAGAGGGCTGCTGTGCATTTTAATGCCCTGTGAAAATGAACTCGCCCACAGAGCAAATTGCATTGACCTGGAACTCACGCGTTGATGGAGAAAGCCAAATCCGGAGGAGAGCCTTTAACCCTTTGCCTGGGTAACCCAATGCCTGACAGGTTTTAAATAGAGTTAGTGATCTGGTGTAGCACAGTATGAGAATGAACGTAAATTAAGTTTGCAAATTTCAATGCTATATTAAGATGTATATTTATACAACCTGATGAACACCCAGCAACGGTGTGCAAGTAATGACATGCTGGCTAAGGTTCCCTAATATTTCTTATTTCATATATCTAAATATGCATTACTTTTTATTTGAATGTTTACTCAGAGGTGAAAGTATCTAATATGAAATTAACTTTAAGTCATGCTTTCTGGTTATTTAACTAAGTCATCAATTTAAAAATACACTCTAATTTTTAATATTTAGCAAATGGTTTTATTTTGTCTGGCAGAAATTGGCTTCCACAAATTTAATACCTACCCTTCTTTTAGACTATTTTGCACATGAAAAAGCTGTTTCCAGAGACTTTCAGTCTTAGGAAATTGCATTGTAAGTACAGAATGAATATATTTGCATTGGCACCACCATATGTTTTGCACTTTTAGATAGAAATGCCCCAAATTCCATATTTGTTAGCTCAAGTATGCAAAATGGATAACACGTTTCACGTCCGGATCCACTGCCGATCCTCATTCCAATCCGAATGCAGCCTGGATATTACCAAGCACATACTCACTTCCTGTTTTCTCCCAATCACCTTTTCAACTATTTATTTACACACACTCTTTGCAAGGTTTTGGATTGTTTTGGATTCTGTTTTTTCAGTATTGTTCTGTTTTTCTGCCTGTTTTTGACAATGATTCTGCCTGTTCATTTTGGGTTTTATTAAAGTTTAAACTCATGCATAAATCTGTCTACCTCTGATTTGTAATAACATGCTATTTTGCTCGTATGAAAGCTGCAATATATATTTATACTGTACATAGACCCCATTATTAAATCATCTTACACATTGTTCTGGTTTTGTTTTGACAAATGCAAACCTTTAATAAATCAGGGCCTAGGTGTGTCTAACCCTTGGAACATTGAAGAAAAATATTAGGGAGAATTAAGAATAAGCCCAACCCAGCTTCCATGTATTGTTCAAAGTTTGATAGATGTAATGCTTCAATAGTGTCACTTTTACAGAACTTCATGACACACACTCCTTGCCTGACCTGCATTAAGTCATTAATCATTCACAGGCCAGAGTGAATCAAAAAAAGCATTTCAGCAATACAGTTTGAAAGTGATTGACTTAAGCTGATACCATCTCTTGCGGGATGGCAAAGATCTGAATAAACAAATAAGTAAGTAGGACAATAAACAAGCAAGCTCTAATCAATAGTATGACCAGGGCACTTGAAAAGCAGTCTTTCTTTCTGAGTGCTGAGGCTGTAGAGAAGTAAAACAAACAGTGTTTGTGTAAAGGTCTTCTGGCCCCAATGGGCCCAACCTGCCATCGATTATGGTGATGTTGCTCAATGTTTGGTAACCTGACAAGAAGAGAAACAGGACTCTAATGTGTACAGATCGTGTTTGACCACCAGCTTAGGGAACAGAGGAATCTGTCTGGGACCCCAAACATGGAGAAATATTTTATGAAATTATAATCATTACATGACTCTGCTGAAAAAAACATTAAGCTAAACAAGTCAAAAGTAATTACTTGAAGTGTATAAAGTTACTATGTTAAAAACTTCATTCTATAATATAATACTGTACAGAAAATTCATTGAATAACATTATATTTGTAAGAAAAGGAATAAAGCTTGATAACACATATACCAGGAGGTTGAAAGAGACTGTGCTGGCCAGCGGAGAAGCATGTTCCATCATAGCCCTGGCAGCTTTTACTCTCATCTGCTGGCCTGCTCCACTGGGTGCACACCTCCTCTTTAACAGGAAATCAGTCATGGCACTTCATCCATTTCTTCAGCTTCTGTACAGCCTGCTCCATCCACAACATCTGCGCTTTGTGAACCACAAATGCCACATTGATTCAAAAAGAACACTTCTCACATCAGCATTATTGGGGGGAAAACACCACAAGGGAGTGAGGTAACCTAATCTTAAATGATTGTTAAATTGTTAATTATTGTTCGTTTTCAGCTTCTAGCATTATACTAGGGTATTCAAGGAGGGCCTAAAGGATATATGCACAATTTTTTTTTAACATCAAAAAGAAAATTCAGAATGTGCACAGATCCAGAGCAAGATGATGAAAGATACCACCCGTCATGGCATATGGAATAAAAATGTTTCACGTGGATGCAGGAGGAGTGGGAACGGTGGAGACACAGGCCGTCAAACACATTCATATAGTCCTTACCCTCAGAGCGACCGTCATGCTCCCGTGGCTTTAGTACTTTCACGCCTCTTATTCTCTAATTTCAGCCGCACCTGGGCCTCCTCTGCAGAAACACACATAAACTCAGCCAGACACACACATACACACACAGAGACACTTCCACACACACACACGTTCATGTATTACTATCTTTGAGGACATTCACCATAGCTAACATAATGCACCAAAAGCATTCAATGAAATCGACAAAAATAAATAGAAGACTGTGTGATATAACAGGAATAAACCATTTCACTTGAAGCAGTACTGGCAAACACAGTGTTGGCATTGTAATTGTGCATTTCTTTTTCATACAAATATGTTTACTGATCCTTAATAAGAAGACGAAATGAGCTGAATCCCATAATGACTACATAACATTTGAACATGTGCGTTGTCAAGCTCACAATGAAAATCTGTCAAGAGAAAGTGTCTTGTCATTTTACCATCAATGTCATTTTTTTTAATGAATTGCATTTATATATATATATATATATATGGCTCAAACATCTTTGTGCAGTTATATCAGTGTCCTCCAGAAACTTTGCCATAATGAGATTATTATTTATAATACAGTAGTGCTATCTAGTGGCATAAAAGAGAACTTCCAGGTTATAACACAACAACATGAGCTGTTATAACACCTGGGTATGTACTGTTGGTAACACATTGTATTGTTGGTATAACTGGTAAATTACAGCCCACTAATTACAGGGCAAGTGTCTGTTAAGCCTGTCAAATAAGGTGTGAGGAAAAAATAAGCAATGAGTAAGTAAAAGATATGATTGTAGAAGCCAGTGGTTACTACTGGGTAATCTACAAGTATTTTACAAATTGGGAACAAAACTATTATGAAATCATGTTTCTAAACATAATTATAGGTTGATTAAGGGTGTGATAGTACACAAAAGTGGCTATTAGTAGGTAATTTACAAATACAGAATGTAACTACTATTTTGAATTCATTATACTTTCTAAATGTAATTATAGGTTCCTTAATATTACAATGTACATCCAGGTAAGAACCATCTGCTTTTATTATAGGCACTAGCCGAGCTTCAATATATTGTGAAGATAATAAAGCTATACGTACATTTAGTAAAAAATAAATTCTGGACATTACACAGACTACCCATATTATACTGTGACTGACTAGACTATTGAGTACTCGAGTGGAGGGAAGTACAGGGTGCAAAGCTAAACTTATACCATATTTACCACTTAATTACAGGAAAGTAGAGGGGACGGAGCTGCACTTCAATTTACAGGGTCTTATACTTGTTAATAAGAGAGAACAGAAGAGAAAGATCAGACTGGTCTGATGTAATATTGAGTCTATAATAACTTAAATAATCACACTTTACAACTGTGCTGAACAGAAAGATTCTCAGGATGCACATCACATCAAACCTTGTGGTGGATGAGCTACAGCAGCAGAAGACCAAATCAGGTTCTACACGTCGGTTAAAGTCACCGTGTTTGATGTGAATATTGACTGAAGCTCTTGCCCTGTATCTGCATATTTTTTTTGCATTGCACTGCTGCCACATGATTGGCTGATTAGATAACTGCATGAAAGTGGAGGGTGGAGAGAGTATAGTGTTTATACTGTATATCTTTTAATGTCCTCTTTAAAGGTTGCAAGCATGAAAGCAACTTCTAGATTTTTTTTTCTTTTTTGTACTAAATAAGTAAGGCAAGGAAAGCTATTCCATTTCTGTAAACCATATCAGACAAGTTATCAACACATGAACATATTGGAAGGTGCCAGGTTTTTAATGGCAGTATTGAGTACAGCAACACCTTGGACAGCTCCAGTAATCACCCAGACAGGCACACAATAAATACTGCCTGATGTTTCACACTCGCACCTGAGCCCAGTGAACTGCTGCAGCTGACACGGAGCTCACTGTCTTTTGTTAATAGGGTTCGTGCTGTGCATGAAAGTGAGAGGGACATTTTTGCTGTTTTACTTTTAGCTATCTGTCCAGTTCCAGTACAGCTGATACTTCAGCAACCATATATGGTATAATAAACTCCTGGAGTTTGGCAGAGAGAAAGAGTGCCAACAAGCATAATTATCTGGTTTTGGGCTCCCTCTGGTGGACAAAATGTACAAGATTATAATTACTTTGGTTCTTATCATCCCAAATAAGTACACAAGTTACACATGACTGAGCTTTCACAAAACTCTGCCCCTTTTTTGGTTGCTCTTGCTACATTTGACTGGAATGAACATTTGACAATGCAGTGTAAAAGTTTTAACCCATTAAATTCTTAGATTACATTTTGGAGGAATGCAGTACTGTTTTAAATCCACCTTTATTTACTTGCTCTTGCTTTATTTTTAAAAGTAGGGATCCCCTACACAGGACATCAGAAACAATTTGTGGGCAATGCTGTTAAAAAGTGTCAGCCAAAGCAATGAAATGCTTTGAAATAACAAATATTCTACACACACAAACACATGTGCCACAAGGGTAAGTACATTCCTAAAATCTCGCTCTTTGTCTTTGTATGCAATTAAAGGTACAAAAATAAGGGTACTACAGGATACAGATTATTCCCTTTTTTGCCCCCTTGTTTAGCAAATGGCCATTGTTGTTGTGATATTATACATAGCACAAAAAGTAAGGAAATTTGTGTTTGGTAGATTATTTCTTTGTTGTAACAATGCTTCTTGGCAA
>JAOVVH010000059.1:16647146-16659275 GCA_028566435.1 Scorpiodoras heckelii | reverse complement strand
TGTGTGTGTGTGTGTGTGTGTGTGTGTGTGTGTGTGTGTGTGTGTGTGTGTGTGTGTGTGTGTGTGTTTGTGTGCGCACGCATGCGCTCAGATGTGGCCCGCTCGCCAGAGTTCCTGGAGATGCATGGCAGTGGTGTGGACCCACCTCTTTGTCTGATGATTGGCTATGCAGATGGAATGCAAATCTGGAGTATATCAGTAAGTACTTTATCTTCTTCAGTGAATGCGTCATTGATCAGTATTTGATAGCTGCTACTGTTTAGCACATGTAAATCTTTAGTTCCAGTGAATTGCAGTGAATAAAATATGTGTTGAACTACAGTGACAGGGGAGCAGAACACCTACTCGTGCTTCATGTAACAGAACTAGTTCTTTTCATATTGTTAAAATAACCTATGATAAACCTTTAATTGTTGTTGACCTACTTTTTGCTGCTGTTGTTGTCATGGTTAGTTTTTTCTTCTTGATGCTGTTGTTAGTTTGTCAGTGATGTTCTTATGGATGTTGTTGTTGCTGTTATTATGGTTTGCTTTCTTCTTGCTGCTGTTGTTAGGGTTCATCTTTTTCTGTTTCTTGCTGTTATTCTTGTCCCTCTTGTTGCTCTTGTTGTTGTTGTTCCTCCTCCTCCTCCTCCTCCTCCTCTTCTTCTTCTTCTTCTTTCTGTTTTTTCATCTTTTTCTTCTTGCTGTTATTACACTACCTACTGTCATCGCACCTCTTCTTCTTCTTCCTCCTCCTCTTCTTCTTCTTCCTCTTCTTCCTCTTCCTCTTCCTCTTCCTCTTCTTCTTCTTCTTCTTCTTCTTCTTCTTCCTCTTCATCTTCTTCTTCTTCTTCTTCCTCTTCCTCTTCCTCTTCTTTCTTTTGTTGTTGATGATGTTGTTATTACAGTTTTGGTTGCTGTCCATGATGATGAAGATGATGATGATGTAATTACTGTTCTGTCTGTAATGGTGGTGTCATTCAGTAAAAGTGCTGATGAGTCCTACATAAGTGTATTATGTCATTTCAATCACATCAAACTGATCTGTGGAAAATACGAGCGAAATGTTTTTCATATGTAAATATGCATAAGTTTATTCGTTTGTCAGTGTGCGGTTCATACCCAGTAAATTCACTTTGTGCAGTTCTACTTTGGAGCCACTTGATGTCACTAGTGTCAAAGGCAAAGCTTGTATTGAAAAACGTTAATAGACCTAAAAAGCACAGCTTCATTTTAAGAAAGACCGAGACAGGAGCTGTATATCATCATATGTGATTTGTAACTTTTATCATGATTTTGTTTTTGTTTGTGCTAGTACATGATGTAATCAGACCTGTAGCTGAAGAAAAGAAATCAGAGTTGAAATATTTTAGTAAGAGTTTTAGTTTAATTTCCACAGAAATGAGGATTAAAGAGTGACACAGCTTCATTTTTTTAATTCTTAAACTGTAGACCAAATTCTTCCTGTATTACTTGCTTCTCAGTGCTCACTTTTCTCTTCTGAAATATCTCTTTATCTTCTTTTTTTTTTTTTAGTAGTCTGTTTTTCTGAAGGCTGCTGAATGCTGAATGCTGCCCCGTTTCTGATCACGAGTGACTGTGTAGTGTTTGTGACAGTTGCTAAGCAGACACCCTCAATAATGGTGTTGAATGGAGGTGGAGGAATGGGGCTAGCAGATCTGCTGTAGTGTGTGTGTGTGTGTGTGTGTGTGTGTGTGTGTGTGTGTGCACATTAACATTTCCTCTGAGAGAAAGGTCTTTGATGAGACACTAGGTGTTGTTCACTGGTGGAAGATAACGGGCAGATTGCGTATGGTAAAATGGTGTTGGAGTGGAGAGGCGCTGCTGTGTATTAAAGCTTTTCGGTGTCTGCTCAGTCCGTATTAAAGGACTATTTCACTGGAACATGTGATTTACAGGATTTTCTACTTACCCCAAGTGGAAGTGTGAAGCTTTCTTTTTTGTACTGTAGGTCCATGATTCTCAAAGGCATTTCTAAGATATATGATATGTATCATGATAGGCTTGCTAAATAGGTTTCTAAGGCTTGATGATGATTTATTTATTGTTTATGAAAATGACATTAAAAACTTTTATTGTAAAAAAAGTCGCAATTTTAAAAAAGGCAAAAAATGTATAAGTCTTAAGACTAGATTTTGATGATGAAGTACAAAACATTTAACATCAAGTAATCTGAGTCCAGTCGGTTTGTAAGGGTTGAACAAAAAATAAAAAAAATCTTAATATCCTTGATATTTCAGAAATGTGTATTGCAGCAATATTGACCCACAGATGCTATACTGATGTAATATACATGTGGCCAGCCCTAACTATGTGGCTAATCCAGTTAATAAGTAATGGAAGTCTATCTCACTTTTCTTTTGGTAACCGCACATTCAAATCTGCTGTTTAATACAGATTTGCTAAATAGCAGACATAGTCTAAAATAATAGTTACAGCTTTACATTTCAAGCCAAACTCTTTTACTTCCAGCGTTTTGATACACTTCTAGTGTTAATCTTTGGGAGCCTGAGGTGTCACCTTCTGTGTATCCACGTTGCAAATTCAATCAAAGTTGTCATCTTGCATGCAATAATACCAAAGACAAACATGAATCTGATTTACCAAAGGTTTACCATATAATGTAACTTGCTACAGCTGCCCTGCGAAGCATTATACATTTTTATGGTTTACTGTAAGTCATACTGTGTTATAAACCACATCAAGACGTCTGTGCGACATCACTTCAGAACTGGCCACGGTTCGAAACTCAGATTTACAGTGTGTGAACATGGGTATGTAAAGAAAAGGATTTTTTTTTGTGCTTGTCAACAGATTGAGAGCAAAACTAAAAAAAAAAAGTCAAGCATCAAATATGTCTTAGCTGATTTATGACAGCTCTAACTCTGACTGTTACAAAGCACTGACACTGGAGACTCCTTCCAAAAACACTACATAGCCGTCTCCTCATGGAACACTTCACCATGTCAAGGATAATACATCTCTTTAATCCATTTTATGTGAAGTTCCTGTGTAAGCTGTTACTATAAAAACATTATATTAATATAAACCTTGCAGACAGAAATCATGTCAGAGCTGCTGCTATAGGAAAATGACAAAATATTTCCTGACCTATCAGAATCAAGTATTCCACAGCACCGTTGTATGACTGCAATGCATATTTGTAGTTAATATTGTCTGTGATCACAAAGTTAATTCAGGATGCACTTTGTACTTTATCTGATAAGGCGGTTCATCAACAGACATCCTCTTCAGTGTGATGCTTTCAGTGCATTGTGTTACAGTCATGAAGCTCATGTCATGAATTCCAGATGTAGTTCTTTGCGATTGCGTGATGAATTTCATCAATCCACGTTCGTTTGAACGAAATGGGCAAGTGTACAGGAGCCAGAAGCAATTTTGCACATTGCCGTCATAAAAAGTAACGCAATAGCAGCGTAGCTGTACGTGGAGGACACATGGACAACGTGTAACGCAAAATGACAGTTGTATTAATGGAACGCCGGCAGCCTGGTACATTTGTATTAGTCCTTCACCTTGTTTGCCTGGGAAGGATTTTCTCGTGCAGTCTTTATCCGTGATATCATGCGCTTTTTTGCACTCTCAAATCACACCATATATTTGATGCCAGTTAATCTTGCTGGCCCAGGGATCATTTTTAAATAAAAAAACGACTGATCCTTCTCTCTGCGAAAGCTACTAATTGTGCAGAAGAGTGATCATCCTCTGGTGGGATTGTCTGCCTAAAACACACAGATTACGTCCGTTAACGTGATAATGCCCATTCTTTGTAATTCAACACAGTCACCCACACACACATCTAGTTTCAGGGCTTTCCATATCCACCCACCCCAGAATCCCATCTGATCTCCCACATACATGGCAGGAATTTCTGTCTGGTTTGATTTGCTTAGGTGTGAGATGGCTAGTGTTTGGATCCTCACCATAATGGGGCTTAATAATAAACCACTTCATAACCACAACAAAACCAAACAATGCATCATTTCATTTCCATGCAGGAGCTTTTTATGTCAGTGGAAAGTATAGTTGGATCTATGGAAATGTATTAGTGAAAGCCTTTAATGATGTATGAACACTTTTTTCCTGACATAAAACCGTTCTCTTTAGGTTTTTCCAGTATTATCCACTATCACTGGGACATTATACAAAGTTTAGGATTAAAATTCCTAAAAATATAATCATATTTATAGTCTATAACATTGCTATTTGAGTTAAATTGATCATGCTGTTTGTATTATCTGTGTGTTTTTCGTGCAGCTGACTGGAGAAGCTCAGGAGCTCTTCTCTGTGCGGCACGGGCCAGTGCGAGCTGCTCGTATCCTCCCAGCCCCGCATATCAGTGAGTCATTTTTTTAACGTCTCCCTGTAGTTTAAGGGACTTCTGAACAGCAGGTATGTTTAGGATCCGAGAGCTCTTCACCTGATCATGTATAAATCACGTGAAGCTTTCAGTTTCACTCAGTACATATTGGTGCTCTAATTACACAAAGCCGAGGTGGACAAATAAGTAGTTTTGGTGTCTGGGATAAGCCGATTTCTTGTATGGACGAGTAGATTTTTGCTCGGAGGGCAAGTTGGCAAAACTTTAACCATAAACAAGCTGTGTTTAATCACAATGTCTTTCACAGTAGTGTGCAAATCAGTGCTGTCACAGTAGCGCATAATTATTTCCAAATCTCCCCAGCTGTTGCACTAAACACATCAGCTGAGGTATGTTCTAGTAGAATGGTTTTATTTATTAGCATGCACAGAATTAATTAGCATACACAGATGAAAGATATTTTTCAGAAGCTCAGTACAAATCTGGCATATAATTCTCCTGCTAGCACAACACTCAGTTGCCTTGTGGTCAACAGAAAATGAAGACACTAGCCAGGTTTATTTAATAGTTGTTTGTGTTGCAAGCATAGAAGAAATCTCATGACTGAAATGCTGGTCTGATATTGCTAATATTTTGTCTAGGGTTCTAATATGACGTGCTACATTTGTTAGATGAGACTAAACTCGGTCATTTTCCTTGCGCTAGGGTACCCTAGACCTAGTGTGTATTAATGCCCTGGACTAGCTCTTCATGCATTATTATATTATGTTTTGACTATGGTATGACTTTTACTTGCTCCATGCTAATGAATTTATAAATTGTCCACGCATACAAAGTTCTATCTACATTGCGTGACAATTTACAAAATGTTTTTTTTTTTTCTCAGAAGGTTTTGTGGTTTGTTTTTGTCCTGACTTCTTAACTTGACTTCTAATGGCACAATTTATGAAGTCTTCCTTCATTCTGCCTTTTGTTTTGTGATATGTTGAAATTAAAGACTACCCATTGCTCCTTAATTGCGGTGAGCTTGCCAGAGCCCTGCTGTTTTCCCTTGCTAATATTAAAATCAGCCCTTTAAGATCAGCATTGGCCTGCTGTCAGAGGGCTAGCTTGGATTTTACCCATGCTGAGACAGGGGGGGCTGCAGGCAGACTTTTCCTCCTCTTTCATCACAACTCTTGTATTGGCCTCTGCATGCTTTTGGTCAGTCCATTTGTTAGAGGAAGGAAATAGAACAGTCTGACAAAAGTACACACTCCATGCCTTGTTGAATTCCAGTGCACCTCATTTGGTAGGAAAATGTCTTTGTGGTAAGGATGAAAGTATCCACTTTGTTTTCTTGCTTCCTTATTTCCACTGTAATATTCAGGGTCCTTTCTAATTCTGAATCATTTGATCGTATATTCACAGCTGTTTGTAAGCAACGAGGTATAATTCAGCCGCATGAAATCTCCCAAGCGGCATTTTAATGTGACATTTATGTCTAGATTTGTGTTCCGGTCTCTTGGCAGATCCCAACAATGCACAATGGTGACTTTCAATACAAGCTGGACATGGATTAAAGCTAGCTTCAGTAATAAGAAGCAGCAGATAGCCAACACATAAGGAGAACGGTTCTCTGCAAAATAAAATGAATTGTTCTACTGGGGAAACTGATTGCAATCTGTACGCTGCAAACAGTGTTGTACTGTAATGGCCCTTAAAAAGAGGGATTGTTTAAACCGGGAGCCTGGGTGGGCGGATTTGGAAAGTCCTGAAAATAGGTGTCAATTTTAATAAGTCAAGGTCCTTCCCAGAATAAAGGAGGAAGTTCTGCTTTCTCAAAAGACACAGACCACAATTCTTTAATTTATTTTCCGCTGTGTTTCTAATGGTTACTATATTTTCGGCACTGTTTAACCGCAGAGGCAATAGCCAGACATTAACAGTGAACTAAAATCTGTAATGTATTAATACCCTTGCAGCATGCAGGTTTTTTTTTTTTTTGTCTGTTTTACCTTTGCATGAAATCGTAAATCATGTAAAACCTGGCCTAGAAAATGATTTCTCTCCGGATTCAGTTGTTTTTAAATTTGAGACAAGATTTGTCTTGTTTAAATTGTCACTTTCAAGTAGAAGCCAACGATTAGCGCTTGTCTTTCCTAGTCTGTTTTTACTTTGATTGGATATTGTGACCTGTAATGATGGTAGGAAAGTCTTTTCTTTTCTTTTCTTTTCTAAGTTCTTTACGGTGTTAGGGGTCTCAGAGCAGCAGATTTACACTCACACGCTATGCCACAGGGACTCTGCCTTCCTGCAGATGATTATTGTCATGGCACGGCTAAGTAAATTACACCCTTGCGAAAGCAAACATCATCTTCAGTCTTGACATGATTGGAAGTTTCACCCCTTTATTTAAAAACAGAAAAATTAGATAAATATGGGATCTGTAAACATAAAGCAACATGCCTGAAATATGCCTACCGGCTCCTTTTTTTGTTAAACCATGCTCCAGTTTCTCTAAACCCCTCAAATTAAAACCAGTCAGACAAAAGCCCTGTCCTAAAGCTTTGAAGTCTATTTTTCAACAGAGTTAGTGCAGAGAGAATCTTGTATTAACACATTATACCAATTGCCATTCCTGTTCTCAGCGCATGCTTCATGTCTTGCATGCTGGTATTTTAATTTCATTTGATTTGCATAACTCTCACTGTGAGCCCTGGCTTTATTTAGTGGTCAGTCAGAGTGAGTGTGTAGGCTGACAGGGAAAAAAGTGCTTTCTTTTTTTTTTTTTTTTTTTTTTTTTTTTTTTTTTTTTTAATTCCCTTGAAAAGCCATAATTTGATTACAGTGTATCTGTTGTAATGCAATCAACACACATCCTGTTGTGGTAGTTGCTTTTTATCATCATGTATAGTGGGTGGCTCTGGCTGACTGACAAGATGCCTCACATGCACATACCGTATGAATGTCTCTCTTTGTGTGGGTCACGTTCTCTCCTCTGTCCCTCTGGCTGCAGGTCCCCTCAACACTGACAGCTTTGCAGAGAAGCGGCCCCTCCTCGGTGTTTGCAAGAGCACGGGCTCCTCTGGGTGAGTGCTAAACAATGACATCACTTCCTCTCTGTGCTCACATGCTGCTGATGCAGTTGGTCATGGACCTGCTCTACTCACATGCACGTGAATCCCTGCCTCACGACTTCGATCTAAATAAGTGAAAATAAAAATGCTGTTCACTGCAATGGGCACTATTTAAAATCAAGCTTGAAGATTGAAGCTCTGCTTAGGCCACATAGTCATTAATTTGTAATTCTTACATAGTTAGTTCCTGGTCTGATACGCCTCTGCGGTATAGCCTGTGAAACCCGATTGGAGATGCTTTAAACTTATGCAACACAAAGTTGATTGCATGTGTTAATGGAATGTTCCGTCCAGTTTATGACATTTTCCCCTTTTATCATGCAGAAGGAGCCAAAGTGATAGACTTACTTCTGTGTGACATTTAGACATTATGAGGCCTACATCTCAAGCACGTTTGAAGACCTGTAATTTTATGCACGTAACAAGCTGCATCAAAGGTCTCTTCACTGTGCTGATGGCCCAGTGGAACCACAACCAAACTTTAGTGACTGATAGACCAGCTGCCTCCAGAGAGCCCACACCAGAGGCCTGCTGCCACCCGAGGCAGTGTCTGCCACCTTTGTCACACAGTCATCTCCACTGTGTCAGGTCTTAACTTAATATTTCCTTCTCTGGAAATAGAGTCTGTCTTCAGTTTGCTTTGATGGGGACCACCACAGTGTTTCCATGACCTCAGTGCTCTACAGGCGTACTCTCACTCACTCACTCACTCTTTGTTTTGTTCTGAGGGTTTGGGATTGACCCCCCCCCCCACTGACAGTTCGGCTATCAGTGAAAACCTGCCTCTTCTTGAAAACTGGATCTCTCACCCTACAGCTAAAATGCTCGGCCACTGCTATGTTACACTGCAGGTGTTTGATAAACAGTTCTTCTTCCATCAATTTTTCTTATCCTTTATGATTGTTGTTTTGCAATATTTCCTTAAAGAATTGCTGGTCCAAATCACCTCACTTCAAAGGAAATAGTTTATAAACCAAAGTCTTCACAATTTTTAGTATATCATCATCTTGAAATAACAGCTTTTGTCAACCACGAGAGTGCATTCTGTCTTGACACTTAAATGGAAAGCACATTGGAGAGTTGGCTGAAATAGCGTTTCTGGTTTAGAAGTTGGTTCAGACAGCTTTAGGCTTAGATTACAAGATTTGCAAATTAAAGGAAAACCAGAAAAGGGAAAAAGCATATGTGCTGAATCCTTCGCGGCCGAATTCCAGCCAGGCACACTGAACATAACTTTATCAATGGAAAGGATTATGCCTTAAGCCCAAACATTGCATGGCTCTAGCGATTTTCCTGACAGCAAAATACATACACTACACTTCATGCTGTACAGCCGTGCCAACAGAGCCTGCAAATTAGCATGGAATGCCTGTGCTAGTCAGTTACTGGTAGACCCTGGCTTGAACGTGGAAGGGATTTGAGCTTTATTATAGGTGCACGGTTTTATTTTAAAGGTGTTTGCATATATGAGAGACTCTCTCATGCCATAAACATGTATGAAATTGGGGGTTTTGCTTGTTTGTGGTGTTGCTATTTTTTGGAGGGTTAAAAGTTCAGCGTTTAGAAAGACTGCTTTTGTTCCTTGACATGTGGAGAAATTAAGTTGTTGGGCAGGCAGAAAACAGTACTCTCCCAACTGCTCCTTTCCCCTCGACTTACCACATCTCTTTAGAGAGGATGTGGGCATGGATTTCGACTAATGCAGTCCTCCGTCATTGCGGATATTAGAGCTGGGTCTGTTTCAGAGTTTGGGACATGTGGAGGCTCAGCTTCTGGTCCTCTCTTCTCCGCCTTCAGGTCCTGCTTTTTGGACTCCTCTACGGCTCTGGGACACTGGCAGGCCTCCAGCACTTTACTCACTTTCTGCCTTCTGAGAACAGTACTGAGCCAGATGCTTGGCTCAACAACTCGTCCCATTCAGATATCCCACAGAATGTGGAGAGTCACACGAAACACAATGTTATCGATGGAGATGATTTTTAGGAGGGCTCTGATTGTCCATACCCAGTGTGACATGCATTGGGCAGGGACAGTTAGACATGCAGGCATTAGACATGCAAAATCCTGTGGGCATCTTAATGCTTGGTTATTAATTACACAGTAGGAATGGTGGAAATCTTTTTTGCTCTGAACATCTATTTTTAAAGAGACTTAGTGAAAACCTGTTGTAATGTTAAGCTGTGCTTTTCATTCTAAACCTTTGATTTCAGATATCCCATCTAAAGTGTATTAAATGATAAATCTCTTGAGTGTTGGACAGACAGGGGATTAAGAGGATCGAGGAAGCGATGCTTTTAAACTGCTTGAGCCGAATTATGCTCTAACACCCAGAACTGTGCACCCGACCCACCGGCGACTGACACGGTTCAATCAACGTCATATTAGGTTCTCTTTGTCTTTATTTCCCAGAGCAGTGAGTATCAGGGGTGGTGGATACCCTCTTGTGTGCTGCTTCTTCTGGTGCAGTATTGCAATAAATAATGTGTTCATGCAGCCATTTTCCCTTCCTTTTAACCCCTTGAACATACGTCAGATCGCATGTGTGCCATATGGAGCTATCCGCTTAGCAGCTTGTGACTACAGTTGGCGTTACAGGTAGCCTGTCCTAAAAATCTAGGATTAGCCTCTAATCTCTTTTGCCTCAGTTACTGTACATTTTGTACATTTCATGAGCTTTTGTGCTGAAACTGGGTGGAATTCTGTGGTGTCCACTGGCTTCAGGTTGGATACCACTCACTGGTCAGGAGCGGTGAAAAAATGCCACTTATGTATGTAACTAGGTTTTTTTTTAAATGTTAGATAACCACTAGGGTTTTTAATCTTCTGGAACCGGCACTGACCCAGCAGAACTTTGCAGTGAAGTCAGCGAGAAGCTTTTGTCAACCATGAGAGTGCATTCCCGGGAAAGATGGTGGCATGACTGAGGTATTTATTGCATATGCAAGTTGCCAAATTAAATTGAAAGCGAGGATTTGAAGAGTGGATGAGTGGAGAGTTGAGTTTCAGCTTTCATTTCCTGAAATTTACATCCAGATGTGTTAACTTAAAACATGGCACCTTTGTTTGAACCAACCCATTATTCAAGTGATCAAAAATATTGGAACATGACTGACATGCATTTGTTGTTGCTCGGATGTGCCCTGTTAGATTGATTGTTTAAACAGTTAATACAATGGATATGAAAAGTTTACACAGCCTTTTAAAATGGCAGGTTTTTATGATTTAAAAAAGTGAAAATATGTTAAACCATGTCCGAACCTTTTTCACCTTGAAAAGAAAAGAAAAAGACAAAAAAGAAAAGCAAAAAACTTCCAATACCCAGCTTGCTATTTAGTGTACACCTGCTGTCAGAGAACTGGGAGAAAACTGGTCAGGGAGGCAAGAGGCCTAGAGCAGCATTAAAAGAACTGCATGGCTTCACCAAAACAAGGTTTTGGAATCCAGATCTGAATCCAGATGACATGAAGAGGGCTGTGTGCATGAGATGCCCAGTCAGTCTGACCGAATTAGAATGCTTTTACAAGGAAAATGTTAAGTCATGATGTGCCAGAATGATCGACTCTTTCTCAAAATGATTGAACACCATGAAAAGGTTCTTCAACTAAGTTTAGTTTTATGCAACCAGGTTATTGTACATATTTATTGTCCTTTTTGACCCGAAATGATTCTTAATTTTTTTCACTTTAATTTATAGGTTGTGATTTCACAATAAAGGTAGAAAAGGTTGTAATTGATTTATCTTGATTTCTTATAGTTATAGCACAAAAACTTGCCATTTTAATGGGGTGTATAGGCTTTTACATCCACTGTAGCTCTTAATGTCTACTCTTCATTTGATCGCTGCATTTTCCCTGTGAATACTGCATTTGTCTATAAGAAGTATAAACCAACATTAAGACCAGAGAGCTGCCTATGGGAGAAAAGCAAGCCATTTTGAATCTGAGACAGTTGCTCATATTCATTGTGGTTAACCGGTGCAACAATTTGGAATATCCTGAAAAAGGAAGAAACCACGGGTGTACTAACACGCAGACAACAAACAGGCCAGTCAAGGAAAACAACAGCAGTTGATGACGAGAACATTGTGAGAGCTGTGAAAAACCCAAAACCAACAGTCAGTCAACCTCTAAAGTAAGACAATGACCCAAAGCACACTGCACGTGTGCGCAACAAACACAACAAAGTACTTCAAGAGAGAAAGGTTGAAGGGTTTAGACTGGCCAAGACAATCACCAGACCTTAAGCCAGATGAGCATTCATTTCACCTCCTGAAGAAGAGACTGAAAAGCCCCCAAACCAAAATGAGTATCACAAATGAAGAATGCAACAGTTTGATGATGTCAGTGGGTCACTGGTTTGGTACAGTTACTGCACACATGTGGTATGAAACCAAACATTTGCTTAGTTTCATTTACTTTAATTTGCTTGAAGGCTGTCTGTTCCAAAATTTTTTGTTCACCCTCACACATTTACTCACACACTGTTACCCCGACCCAGTTACCCATACACTGTTACCCATACACTGTTACCATCACCTTGTTACCCTCACCCAGTTACCCATACACTGTTACCTTTACCTTGTTACCCTCACCCAGTTACCCATACACTGTTACCCATACACTGTTACCATCACCTTGTTACCCTCACCCAGTTACCCATACACTGT
>JAOVVH010000059.1:16607884-16625197 GCA_028566435.1 Scorpiodoras heckelii | reverse complement strand
AGAGAGAGAGAGAGAGAGAGAGAGAGAGAGAGAGAGACTGACATGGCTTGTCTCTTGGGGGCGCTGTTGTTTAACCTTTATGCCTGTGAGCTGAGAGCAACCTTTGGCCTATTAACCTGTGTGGAGGAAAGCTGCAGTGGATCTACAGCTAGTGACCTGTTGCTCTGGTGAATGACACAGTGACCATCATCCACACAGCCTTTTCATGTTTGCGAGTTGGCTTGGCTACTTTGCAATGCCGACAAAATACAAACACAGTTTCTGCATTCACCGGAGTGTGACGTGCTATTTAAATGTGTAGGGTGAGTTTCTTTTTCCTAGGTTCTAAGGCTTAACGTAATGACACAGAGACTTTAAATGAAAACCCTAAAAATCTGTTCTGACTTCCAAAATTAACTAAACTCTTAGACAGCTGGTACAGCTGCTTCAGTATCCACTGAAAGCTTCATATAGTGTTGTGGTAACTCTTTTGTTTTATAGAATTAGACAGAGGTCATAGTACTGGCTCAGGGAGGCCCCACTCAGGTCCAGTGAGTGTTAAGCCTCCAGCACAGCTCTTTGTCAGACGTCCCCCTGCCCCATGCCGAGAGGACTCCAGGCGACTCGGGTTTAGATAACAGCAGGGCGCACAAAACATCAAACAGCTTAACCTTCCACTTGTCTGCTTTAGCCAGAAATAATGGGATGTGTCTGTTATGACTTCGTTTCCCCAGGCATAAATCGAAATGACTGTAATAATCGTTTCAAAATTATGAAATTGCTCGCTAACGAAAAGGTGGGGAGAATGCTCCTAGTTACTTGAGACGAAAAAGAGCCTCTAACCAGGGACTAACAAGGTCAGGCTAGTATTCCTCATGAATGGTCATACACACACACACACACACACACACACACACACACACACACAGATATGTAGTCATTTAGGTGCCTGACATCATTAGGGCACATGATCAAAAAACAAGTCCTTTAGCATTGTTGGTTTCTGGCCTCCCAGCTCAGTGTAGAGGGATTGATTTTAATTAGCAGGAAACACTCTGTGTCTCCGAGCTGCCCCGGTTCTGAGGGTATTACGTGCAAGAGCTCGCAGCCGCAGTGGAAAGTGTCGCGTTTGATGTAGGGTCGACCACAGCTCCCTCTGGAGTGGGTAGATTTCAAAAATGGAAAAGACAAGCCCTAAGACAATGCAGTGATTTGACACTGACTGGCAAGCACAGATCCCTGCTCCAAAAAAAAAAAAAAACACAGTCATATAAGAAACCCAACCCAGCAGTGTATGTTGGACACACAACAGAAGAACGAGGATGGAAAATGGCAACCATGCGGGTAGCTGGCACTTACTTTGTGGTTTTGTAAGATCTATTCATAGGTGTGTAATTAAAGGATACTCCAGAGGACTGTGCAAACCTGTACATCTTATCCATGTAGGCTTAATTTGGAAGACGTGACAACTAGACTTCAGCTTAGCGTTGAATAAACTGCTTTTCTGTAAGTGTAATGTGTTCGCAGTGTGCAGCATGAGCATGAGAATGTATCCTTAATAGCTAGGAGAATCACTGTCATTCTCCTTAATCGCTTCTTCATGGTAGATCAGTTCAGCGCAGCTCTGTGTGCAGCTCTTGTTCAGATTCATTCATTCATCTCCAGTAACTGCTTTATCGCAGTCAGGGTTGCGGTGCATGCGGAGCCTGTCCCAGGCCAACAGGGTGTGAGGTGGGAATACCCCAGGATTGGATGTCATTGCGCACACACATTCACCCACTCATTCACACCTAGAGGTAATTTAGAGTAGCTAATCCACATACCGCATGTTTTTGGGAGGTAGAAGGAAACCGGAAAGCCAAGAGGAACGACACATGGACACATGGGAGAACATATGAAACATTATACAGATTGTAACCAGAGCTCAGGATCGATCCAGAGACATTGGTGCCATGATGATGATGTATCACCATCTTGCCTGTTCAGCATACTCTACACAACATTTTGAGTAAAAAAAAAAGATACCCGCATATTCTAAACCTGTTCCCAGTGTCACAACCAGTGCTATGGATATTCTAATACTATAGCTTTGGCAAAGTACATTTTAATTAATTTTTTAATGAAGATGAGCTGAAGACAAGAATCCACATGAATATGGTGCAACAATGCAGCAAACTGTGATGTGAAATAAATAGTGCTGTCACACGGTTAATTTTTTAATTGCGTTAATCGCACAATTCATTTTTTAAATTGCAGTTTTAACACACATTATGATTTTTGTTGTACATTCAGATTGGCATCGTAGGACCATTGAAAATGTTGTTGCCTTTTATCACTGGTCTATTTTAAGAGAAACAACTGTTGAATGTTGGCTTATTATTCACTTGACTTTATTTGATAAAAGTGAAATATTAAAGGTGCCTGATGTCTTTTCATTTTTTAAAATAAAAAAAAATTGTTTTTGTCTTTCGTTCAAATTAGTCTGAACGGCGCTGTTTGATTTATCAGGCTAAATACAGCTGGGTGCTGTTACGACGGCGTCACCCGGAGGCTGTCCGCTGTTGACGTTGCAGGGTGTTTCAAATAGAGCCATTTTAGTGACCGAGTTCCCTATGAAGAGCCCTTGGGATTCTGTACCCTGTGCAGTGTGTAGGGAGCAGGGATACAGCTTAGGGACACTTGCGATTGGAATGCAGCCTAAAACGAATAACGTAACAGTCAATTTGGGAATGTTTGTGGTCACTGACGGCGCCGCTGGTTTCTGTAATTTAACTAATTTTTAATCTGCGTAAAAATTTTTAGTAGAGTTAATTTTTTTCATTGCGATTAATTCTTTAATTTGACAGCACTATGAATAATTATTTTATTGTTTATTTACTATGAAATATGCAATATGATTTATTGTTATATAATATATCTCACTCATGGAGTTCAGAATCTGATTTGCTGTGTGTGTGTGTGTGTGTGTGTGTGTGTGTGTGTATGAGAGAGAGACAGTAGCTGAGGATCATCTTTCAGTTTTGCACAGCACTTGAACATAGTGGGACAGTCAGAAATGATTACAGGTTCTTGTCTGTTTTAATGCCCCTTGCCAGCAGGGAGCTCGGTATTAGTGGAATTTGCCTCGAGCATAGGCTTTGTTTCATGCAGTTGATCACTTTGTTAAATCTGATGATCTGCCTTTTTTTAAAACCTTTTTTTTGTTGTTGTTCTTTGGATATGCTTTTCAGCCAGATAATTGAACGTAGCAAAAATGTGATCATGACCAGCTTTATTTTTTCCCACCCTCAGGCTGTTGCAGGGGATTTTGTGTGACACGTTTTTGACCACTTGCAATCTGATAACCCTGCCGAGATGCACGTAGCATTAATACATCAGTGCGTATTAGTTGTAATTCCTTAGATCCTTAGATTTCCACCTACCAAAACATTTTGAGTGCAACAGAGTCACAAATCTTCACAGTGATTACTGCTAGTTGTTTTTTTTAATTCATTTGTTTTACTTTGTATTTTTCTCTTGCTCTGTATCGAGAGAGCTTTATAACGATGCATAAACTAACTAATATCCTGGATAGAAAATACAGAGAACCAACAGGCAGGATTTCTGGAAAGAATACTGTAATGCGTTCAAGCCAAATGGGTTTTTTTGCAATAATGTAAAACTATTACATTTTTCTTTTGAAAGTCTGTAGCTCGGCCACAGTAAGATTTCAATAGCTTTTTTTCCTCAAAGTCTAAGTTAAACCCATATTTAAAGCAATTTATCACCCCAGCATGCATTCTCTTCTTTTCTTCCTTATTTATGTATGAATGATGGGCCACGTTGGCTGACACCATCATGCCTTTATGCTTCGTGGCTCTTTGCTGGCTGTATCAGCAGGGCTGCTTTACTTCACACTTTTTCAGGTCTCTGTGTTTACGTGAACCATCAACAATCTCTTCCCCAATCTAAAATGAATCAGCCATTGTCCAGGAAGAACCTTGAGCTCACCTCCATCTGAAAGGCTTCAGCGTTGTGAAGCGTCACAAAGAACTGTGAAATCTGATCTGCTACGGTGAATATTTCAGGGGATTAATTAGTTAACAGGACGTTCTGTGAACGAATAGAGAACATTTAGATGAAATGAGATTATCATCCACTGTCTGGCGAAAAAAACAAAGGATTACGCGTTTCATCCGTTCGCTCCTCTTATCTGGAGATTGTGGTTTTGCCAATTTGTTTTTGGGCTTTTTATGTTCACACAGAAAGCCATGTAAGGCTGGCTAAGCCTCTGTGGGAGAATGTGCTTTTTTACCACCACAGCACTGATGAGCTTTGGGTTATAAGAGGTGCAGTAAAACATGGATGGGTGTAGAGTAGAGCGTTTAAAGATGATGTAGACCTTCAATACAATTACCCACACTAAACATCTACTCTTTTGTGTTCCTCCCATGTTTAGTGGTAAAATGCTTTTTTTTTTTTTTTTAATTCTGGCTGTGGAACAAATGAACCATGGGCACCTTTTCTGTAACCGCTTACATAAATAGCTGATGAGGTTTCCTAGCTAAGAATGGGAAGAGCTGCTCTAAACTCCGACGCCACAGGAGTGCTGTGCCACAAGCGTGTTTGACAAGCATGCTCTTGGTACCAATTTGCCCAGACAAACAAGGCTCCCAGCCACAGGATGCTGATGCTCTCCAGTCATCTCTGGAATCCACTGCACTACTCCCTACAGCCCAGAGGAAAGGAAACTGTATTACATTTGCTTAGCTGGTGGTGGTGGATAGCTACAAAGTCGATACAGGCCACTAGAACCAGATCTGTCAGTACGTCCTCGCTAATATCAAAGCCGACTCCAGCTCGGGATCAAACAGCACTGCTTTTAGAAGTTCTCACTTGGTCTGTGAAAGATTAACAAGTTATTGACTGACCCGAGCCGGTCCCCTCCTCTCCTCCTCAGCGTTATCTGATGGCTGGATTGAGGGTGGCCTCTGGACTCCTCTGAAAGTGTTGCTTGTTTTAAGCCTGAGTGGGTGGCTTTGATGTAAAGCTGGAGCCTTTTTTATTGCACTCGGTGCATGGTGTGTGTTCCACGGCTTTCATAAACACCTCGATAAGTGTAACACGCGGGGTGATATCACTGAACGAGTGGACACCCACACGAACACACACAGTGTACATGCCCATGTCATTACAGCATTGCAACCAGCACCATAGACAAAGCACAGTGATTGATGTGGTTTATTTACTCTCTTTATCTTCACTTCAGAAGTACGTCTCTGGTGTAGAAGGGCTCTGTTTCCTCTGTACTGTCCCTCAGAGCTCTTTTCACACACATGTTTAATTTGAGATTTCCTCTTTTTCAAAGGTTTTAGACAACTGTTGTTAATTAAGATGTCTCTTTTTGTTTAAGCTCGCCGTACAGCCAGGATGAAGATATCAATGCTATACAGACTGCTGACATCACCTGCACTGGTTTTAACAAAATGACTCAGGGGTGACTTCATGTTTTTTTCCCTGGTCGGGTTGTTGTTTGGGGGGCTTCAAAATAGAGTATAAAGGGCAACATGAGTCACAAGAGCTTAAAAAGTGCAATGTGGTGTCCCACAAGGCTCTGTTTTATCGCCCTTGCTGCTCTTTTTTTATATTCAGCCCACTGGACATGTAATCAGTTATCATACTGTAAGGATGCACAATTATACTAATTTCTGCTGGATTCAGCCACACAAATACTGTGTAAAAGACATAAAAGCTAAAACAGATTAGGGTATTTAATCTGCTCCCAATAACCTTGTTGATGTTGCTATTGTCTGAATCCTAAAGATATATTTAGAGAAATTGGTGCAATCTGTGTTGGTTTATCCACATCCACTCTGAAACTCAATAAAGCCAAAACAAGCCATATGCTAACCTAAGGGTTCATTACACCAGTGTGATTCCAGACATATCAAGATGTTTTCCCTTGACTGAGAGCTTCTGCTTGTCATGTTTAAAGATTTAAATTATTTAGCTTCTGTATACACTGAAGTACCAGAAAAACCTATGCAGAATGCATATGCAAAATGCATAGCAAGGCCACCTATGCATGTCATTGCATCCAACAGTCCGTATGTAAAGCGATAGACATCTATGGAAGCTTCTAGTTCTGTATCCGCCATGAGAATAGCAAGCTATCACGATTTTGTGATGTTCAACACGTTTTAATGGTTGAAGCTCGTGAGATGGGTCATAGCATTTCAGAGTTAGAAGCAAAGTCTGGATTTGCAGGTATGAGCATTTGTACCATGACTACAAGAATTCCAGCAAAACCTTGAACTTATGACAGCAGTGTGGCCCTAAAAAGACTGGGCGAATGTGATCAGCGTCGGCTGGCAAGAATTGTTTCACGTGATAGGGATGAAACACTGCTTCAAGTAACATCGAAATTCAATGCTGGGGCCTCAACAAACATCAGCGTGAGGACTGTGCAATGTTCCCTCCAAGATCCCGTGGGGGACCCACCGAGGATTAACTGTTATACCAGTTTTTCTGGTATTTAAGTGTATATTTATGACATTTTGCTCAGCTGTGACAGGCCTACTGTTGGTCCCAAGGATCGCTTATAGCTTACTTTGTAGATTAAATAGTTTGCACCCTGTAATCTTTCATATGTACAGCGTATTGCTGCTATTTCAATAAAGATGACATAACATAACGTGTGTCCCTTTCCACATGGTAAGTAATTTAATTGAAGCTAGTATGTTTGTATATTCATGTGCCTCACGTTTCTTCCCAAAATCATAAATAATCCTTTTGCCTAGGGGATAAGGTGTTATAAATAGGATGTGTAAGAGGTTACTTTAACGTCTCAGGTTCCTGAAATTTTGTGGTGGCTTACCAGCACCGAAAAGTCTGCTTTTTAATCTTGCTTCCTGTGGGCTAACCAACTGACGCCTCTCCGCGAGGCTCCGTATTTCAACAAGGCCACAAAAGCCCCAGCACTGCTTTGCCAGTCTCCACTGGCTCTTGGAGAACAGAGTGTACCATCAGCAAACTGGTGTCTCAGTAAGCTGGCCAAGCCTCATCTGTCAAAGCCAGGGTAAGCAAGGGAGTGAGCGTGCAGGCTGAGGGAGAGGAAGCTCCCAGATAAACATACCGCAGCGCCTAAACTCCTAATCACTCCACGCTTCCGTTTCCAGCCTCTATAATTAGAAGGCCATCTTTTCCATGTATTCCCAGTTGATGCAAATGCTTCTTGTGGCTTGGCACCTCATTTGGGGCGTAGGTTAGTTTATGGCTGAGCCGTAGCTCGGTTTAGTCTTCTGATACAGCATAAATAGCTAACCACCATCTAATTCACTGCCTGACTGCTTTTCTTTTTCATGTGAGCAATCTGTGCATGAACCTTCCTCCACCCCTCTGCGCTGCTTCCTTTCCTGCCGCCCAGTGTGAGGGCTCAGCCACACCTAACGCAGCTGCAGCTCTGAAGTGTGAACATGAGGATGCTGGAGCACTAGCTGCATGAGCTCATCTAGTACTTTAGCTATTTTCGTGTCAATTTATTTCAACCTTCTTGCACGTGTCAGCGCAAGGTCTTTTTATTCCCTGCCATTTAAGCTCCTTTTTATACATTTGTCAAACCGCTTTATAAAGACTTGTCTCTAATTACAGCCTTCTGAAACCTCAGCATAAAAGTTTGAGCTTTGGAACATGACGACTGTCTTGTTAAATTATGATCGAGAAAGCTGCATCTTGCTGAGTCTTTTGCATGATGGGACTTTCATATCTGTGTAAAAATAGCTCGTAGAGCTGATGCACCGTTTTGAAAATTATATTCTATATAGGCTTTTCATGAGCATTGGTTTAGATTCAGGCTTTTTTAGGTGTGGTTTGCTAAGTGTGTTGTTTATAGTAAGAGTCTATACTTTCTGTAACTTGACTAACATACAAGTGGTGGAATGAAAGGCTCTGTCTGGAGAGGTTCCACATGGGTTCTCCTGTGGTTGGCTTTAAAACAGCCGTGCACTGTCGTGCCCTGAACGCTGAAGGGTGATCTTGGCATTTGGTTGTGCGCCAAGACTGCAGCACATTATTACATTTTGTAGCCGTATAAACTCTTCTCTTTTGCCATGTTCATCCTCTAAAAGTAGCCTGGACGTTGTCTTGGTTTATTTTGGCTCACTGTTGACCAAAATGATTAACAAGGGCTGCACTGTTTGATGTGATTCAGTAATAAGGTAATCTCTCTATTTGCAGGTATGTTGCTGGTGACTGCTGACACATTAGGGCATGATTTTCATGTGTTTAAAATCCTCACACACCCGTGGGCATCGTCACAGAGTGCAGTTCATCACCTGTACACTCTGCACAGAGGAGAAACTGAGGCTAAGGTAAGAGAGTAAACACACACACACACACTTCTTTGGTTTATACAAATGGCTATAGCTATATAGCACAATTCAAGATTCAACTATTAATATTTTGGTAGTTAAGTCAAAGTTAATTCAGCAGTGCAGCATGATCTTTTGGGATATTTGATCAAATCCCAGTGCTCTGTCCTTGTTCATCGGTTACGCATGTGCATGTTCACGCCAGCTTTTTGATTCGTGATTACGATGAAATATAGCGTTTCTGAATTCTTTTAATCATTAACCTAATCACTAAAGGTCTTTGAAGGCCACCCACAATGTTTATGGTCCCTGTGTTCTCGATTCTCAGGAAATATGCAGTTTGAACATGTTTTTCATCCACTTTGGATCCCTTTGTGTTTTCTAAATACTGTCAAGAGACATGACTCGGAGCACCGTGCAACTCTACACAGAGCAGCGCCCGGCCCTGCCGCTGAACTCTCCCTGGCTCTTTCATGATTTTCCTGCGCAGTGTATGAGAGACAACAAACAGTCTGGCTGTGACCCTGGGGTAGTCCTACGTGTGATGCAGAGGCAGACTACCTTTAGTGGTGTTGGAAGAACCCAAAAGCATTGGTGTTGTGGAAGTGCAAGTTTCCTAGAAGTATAACTTTATTATAGAGGTGGTGATGATGCAACAGAGATTTTCCATTCTGCATAAACCAGAAGGAAGCGTCTTAAGTTATTTGAAAACTGCATCGCTTCAGCTTTCTACCATAAGTACTATAGCAGCTAAAATCCCATTTGAGTGAAAGTGAAAACTTGTAAGCAGTTATATGTAATAAAAGTAGTCAAAAGTACAAATAATAATAAAAAAGAAGTCATGCTATGTTTTCCTCCTAGGATGGTCTCAGCTTTGTAAAGCTGTCATAAATTTGAATACACAGATACAAAGCTTAAGTTTAGATTTGGGCAGGGTTTCTTTGTTCATATTTATTCGTATAAAATCAACACTTTAAAAATAATCCGTTAAGAGCAAATTAGACTTGCAGTTGCATTTATATTTACATTTATGGCATTTAGCAGACGCTCTTATCTAGAGCGACTTACAAAAGTGCTTAACTTGGAAAATCCACAGCTAGTGCTGGTAGACCCAAATTCAAGGTACTTGAATGATCTTTTATACTGCTAGAAATTAGCCATAGTATACCGGTTACAACAATTACAAGCACAACAAGTCCTATAACCCAAAAGTTTCCTAAACTATACAAAGCCAATAAAGAACAAGAACTAATCAATACAATAACTGCTGTAAGTGCAGTATGAGCTTTGATTTAGTGCTCATTCAAGTACTCTATACAGAGGTGGGTCTTCAGTTGACGTTTGAAGACAACAAGTGATTCTGCTGTTCAGCTGTCCAAATGATGACCGATTGTCAAACGCATCGTCAGGATACTGCAGGAGTTCAATGCTACAGCCATTCGTGGCCGCGAGCACAAATTGCTTGTGTGTGTGTTTGTTAGGCCACCCTGTGATGCAGCATGAGCAGCAGTTCGAGAAGTTCACCCTCCCTGTTTGGTAGCTGTTGGATGATGGGAAGAGCTGGATAGTGGGTGGGAATTGTCAGGAAACCAAATTAGGGCGTAAAAATTTAACTGCACAGATGTAAATGAGATGTTCAGCAGTATGATTTTTCAAAATTTTGATATGATCAATACTAGGAAATGCATTCTCAAGAAAAATATCATGCTGCATTCAGGACACCTGGGATATCAGAACTGTTCAACTTGGAACCTACTACTTCCTGCATTAGAGCTTTCACACAAGCTTAGCCATCTAAAATGAATACTCACTGTAAGCCATATAGAAAAACTAAAAGTAAACTGTTGTTTGGTTAGTGCTTATTTTATTTTTAAAGTGCCTGAGATATTTCGCTGTTGATATACCACAAATTATATCAGAGTGCATTTTGATCAAAAGATCTTGTGGAAAACAAATGAGCATTTCAGTTACCAGCCAATATTAAGCGATTTCAGATATAAACGAAAATTAAAAGACTGCTTAAAACCATAAATCACGCTGTTAATTTTTTGTGCTTACTTTTCACTCTGAGTGCCGGCATGCTGAAGTGATGTGATGTGAAGAAATGTGATTTTGCGAGTAGGAATTCAGAGGCAGAGATCCGTTGTCCTACTGGGAAGTCAGTAATTTCCTGGTTCTCACAATGCCATGAAAGTGTGGAAAAACAATCACTGGTGATCATCAGAGTCTCACTTCTCCTTGACTGTTTAACACTGAATTTAGGCTTCAATCTTCAGTATTTGAGAATATGAGACTATGGCCAGCAATCTCTCCCAGAGGGCTATTGATGTTCTAACACTGAATTACTCGGCTTTACACTTTACACGAAGATAGCTGTCTTCATAGCATGTGGATGAGAGCAGCAGCCATTTTGTAACTGCAGATCAGGATGTGTTTAAATGTATTTTCAGTCATTATTCTGCAGTCATTGTTTGTTCCTAGGGCATTGGCTACGATGCTTGTAACAGTGGTACCTGCAGAAGGTACAGTGTAAAGATGAATCAGTGTGAGCAGCAGGTTATGGTTCAGTCCTGGACAAAATAAAGAAGCACAGATTCCTGTTGGTCTTGTGCTCTGCTACACTTTCAATTTTATGCAGTTTTTTGTACAAATTCAAGAAGAAAATGTGGAACAGTGGTCACCCAGAGTTCAGATTAAATGTTTTTTCCTCCCCTCAGTATTCATTAATGTTTTCCAGGAATTGGTAACATGTCCCTGCATTTTAATGTTTAATTTAATTTTATAATATACTATGTTGTTGCACAAATCGGTTGGGGGAATAGCAGCTTTTGCAGCTGTTGCACTGAACCCTCTCTTTTTAGTTGGCAACTTGTGAGGTATTATTTGCTTAAGCAGAACTAATATTTATCCCTAAAGGCCTGTATGTATCCAGCAAAGTGTCATGTTTAGATATGCACACAATGATGCTGTCTGCTTCAGTGTTCAAACTTCTCTTAAACTACCACAGTCCAATGCACCACCAGCTCCAAAAGCTTTCGTTTTTCGTTATCGTTTTCTCCCATTATTCCTCATGCTTCCAAACAGGGATATCATGCTGACTGGAAAATGATTCACCATTAAGCTCTGCCTATAAATCCTCTTTCACAGTCTAAACGTAGGACATGATTTGCATTGTTTTACCACATTTGCATTTCCCACGAAAATCCTGTTATGTGTAATGTGACAAACAACAAATCACCGGATATTGTGGAATTTTTCACATTTTATTCATTACCCACAAGTGCATGGGTAAGCAGATCTTTCCTGGTAATGTGTTGCATCCTTTTCACACGAACCCTCATCATCATTTCCCAATCATTTCCCATTCCCAAGGGTTTGTTCCTGAAAGACTGCTCTATCAGTCTGCCCTCATTTTACTGTTAACTTACCCATTAAGTCCATTCTGGCATAAAATGTGTGAAAGTGACATTAGTGTCACATTCCTCTGAAAGCTGGTATGTGTGTATATGTATGTATGTGTGTATGTATCCATGCTTACTTGTGTTTATGATGTATAATTGTATAAATGATTATTTCCACACATCAGCCTTAACATTAAACCCACTTGCCCAATATTCTGTAAGTCTCCCTTGTGTCACCAAAACAGCTTTGATCTGTTGAGACATGGACTCCAAAAGACCTCTGAAGGTGTGCGGTGCTATCTGGCACCAAGACATTAGCAGCAGAGTCCTTTAAGTCCTGTAAGTTGCTTGCTGGGGCCTCCATGGATCGTACTTTTTTGCCAAGCACATACCACAGATGCTCAATCGGATTGAGATGTGGGGACTTTGGAGGCCAAGATAACACCATGCACTCTTTACATGTTCTCACCATTTCTGAACAATTTTTTAACATGGTGTACTTGGTCTGCAACAATGTTTAGGTAGGTATTCCATGTCAAAGCAACATCTACATGAATACCAGGACCCAAAGTTTCCCACCAGATCAACACACTGCCTCCACCCGCTTGCCTTCTTCTTCTAGGCCCAAACCTGAGATGTACTTCAGCCTTGCTGTTTGTGGGCCACACCATTTTTGTTGCCTGACCATGCATAGGCTTTGATCATGCATTGTAAACAGCACAAGCAGCAGAGAGCACGCACCCTCAGAGACACATTATCTTGCGCAGAACAAATAAGAAGAGCGATAATGCCCTGTGGGCGGACGCAGACACTCGGCCTTATCTCGCTGGCTGGCTGACTGTGTTTGTTCTGACTACCAGAAAGCTCTTAGAAGTGTGCATTAATGTAAATACCACCCCGCTGATGACCAGCACAGCCTGTGACTCAAACCTCTTACTGACCACCGAATTCGCCTGTTTCTCTTTTGATGAACTCTTTCAAACGGTTTATTTTGGTGAAGTCCAAATTCTTGAATTGGTATGAGTGATAAAGGAGTAAACCAAACACGCAGTGAGAAAAAAAAAATGAAGTGATGTCACCGTTACTAATCGGACTGGTGTTGCGGTGCAGGAAGTGGTCACTGAGCTGCCGCCACTGAACTGCGTATCACCAACACAGTCAGACTGATGCGAGACTGATAGACTGACAATCTGATAAAACTGCAGATAGGCTAGTGCATTCCTGTAGGTGATGGGTAATCACGAAAGGTGCGGCCGAGAATGTTCATTACAGCAGACGCGGCGTTGTGGGAAGGCACTTTAGATGGCCCGATCTCTCTGGAAGACTGTTGACGAGGCTGAGCAGTGGCACAATCAGACTTCCAGAGGCGCCGCAGTGAAGAGCTTATCTCTAGCACTCGGAGACGAGCTTTGCAGGAGTGTGTATGGCTCTAATGTGTGTATCGCTTGTATCCCAGTAGAACGTACTGTTTGGCTCTTCGTGTTTTTGCATAAGAAAGAAATGCCACGTCTTTAGTGCAGAATTTAGTGCAGATCTGCATGGCGGTCATCTTCTGGTGACCTCTTACATACCATGCTCTCTGCCGTGATAAGCAACACCTCGCTCATTCTTTTCTCTCGTCACATGGCTCACATTTTTGGGGAGATGCTATCTGTGAGATTGTTAACAGTCTCCCTGTTGGCAGCCCTTACTGCTGTATACTAAACACCTGGTTGTAGGAAAAAACAGGCTTGTGTGATGCTGTTAAGTGTGATTACGTCTGGGACGTGTTTTAGCAACAGCCTTAAAACTCATATTTAAGAAAAATTCTTTGGCTCACAAAATAAAAAAAGCTGTTTTGTAGACAGTAACAGTCTCAGCCCTTCTTCAGTATCAGTATTCTCACCACCACAGAGTTCATTATTTTCATGTTTTGTTCCTTTTATATCACAGCAATTTTCCCACAATGACAAAGGCAGTGGCAGGTCAGTGGTCAAGACGTTGGACCAGAAGGTCGTGAGTTCAAATCCCACCACAGCCAAGCTGCCACTGCTGGGCTTCTGACTAGAATAATGTGATAGTGTGATGCGGGTGCAAATGCTACTTTGCGGTCCGTGGTCAAACGGTAGTGTTTGAAGCAAGATGACACTATTAATAGGAAAATAAATTCCCCCAAAACATATTTTTCGGCTGTAAATCCACCTTATCTGTGGGACCACGCAAATGTTGGGTGATCTATTAATAAGCATGCCTTTAAGAAAATACAAACATACAACTCCATGATGAAGTGAAGTAGAAAATGTAGAAAACTGCTGCACCTTCTGTCAATACATTTGTAGCCCACTTCCTCAGAACTACGTTAGCAACTCCCACAAGCTGGGCCCACAGCTAGATGACCACATCACAGCGACATGGCGAAATACAGCGAAAAAGTCGCTGCCTGTGTAAGTGCCGGTTAGTGTGTCTGTGGGTATGTTTATATCCAAGTGGTTAGAAACATTGACCAAAGAAATTACAAGTTATTGTGTCCTTTCTGCTGTGTGTATAGTATGCAACAAGATAGTGTAAATAAAAGGCTGCCTATCAGATTTATAGTCATGGTGTGCATCTTTTAGGACTGTGTCTTTTTTTAAATCAACACACCAACTTTCTGTCTCGACTAAGTGTAAAAAGTATGTTATATTATCTGAGATTTTCTTTCAGATGTCAATAATGCTGCATTTGTCTTTCTTTCTGACACATTCTCTCTCTCTCTCTCTCTCTCTCTCTCTCTCTCTCTCTCTTTGTGCTCCAGGTGCAGGACATCTGCTTCAGTCCTGACTGCCGCTGGGTGGTGGTCAGCACACTACGTGGCACCTCACACGTCTTCCCCATAAATCCGTACGGTGGCGCACCATGTGCCCGCACACACCTGTCCCCACGAGTGGTGAACCGCGTGAGCCGCTTTCAGAAGAGCGCCGGCCTCGAGGAGATCGAGCAGGAGCTGAACAGCAAGCAGGGCGGCCGCTGCAGCCCCATCGGTGGCCTCTCCAGCAGTCCATCCGGCTCTCCTCTACACGGTCAGCGCACACACTGTACATCTAATGTACATCAAATACACCTGCACAAGACGAGACTATTTCTTTCATACTCCCAGAAAAACAGTGATATAACAGCGTACAAAATGATTGATGTTGGGTGACAGAAGATCTGTTCTTAAGTATAGACACCAAAATGGTTAATACATGGCAAGCTGTCCTTGACATGGGGCAGTGGTAGCCCAGTAGGTTAGGACTCCGGGTTGTTGATCGGAAGGTTCCCCGCTGTTCGGCCCTTAACCTGCTGCCCATCCCAGCCACTGAGGGGTGTAATGCACACACAGTGCTGGTCCCAAGCCTTTATAATGGGAGGTAGGGAGCAAGGAATGGGAGCAAGCTGTTAAATAGAGGAAAAAATCTATCCTTCATATGTATTTATCATTTGTTTAATACCTTTATCACTTTTGTTTTCTTGCTGGATTATGAAGATTAGCAGGTTATGATCAATTGTTGGATTCCAAAATAATATGGTATATTTACGTATAAGTGCAGTGTATTTCAGTAAACACTCAGCTTCTTTATATTCAAATCGCTCTACAAGTCTACTTTAATCTGTATTCTCCTTCAAAGGCTAAAATGTGGTGTAGACAGAAAGGTTCAGTACATTAGCACTGAATTGTACTTTATTTGAATACATAAATGAATATTGTTTGCTGTGTGACCTATTTTTGTACTAGGATTTGTGTGTTTATAATTTGTTCCACATTTCACCTTTGTAGTTTTTGTAGACAACCTTACATTAGCTGAAGTCATGGAAAAACATCACAGGGCAGCGGAGCACACGCTGCATGGAGCTCAAACTCTTCCATCCCCTTCTACACAAATACATAAGCACACACACCCACCATCAGTTGCGTTGTTGCTCAGATCAACAAAGAAAAGAGTAATCTTTCCTACCTAGAGAGGAAGGCCACCTTTGCTCTTTTGGACTCCCGGGCATGGACGGCTGTGGCATTGGTGTTGGGATTTAAAATTGGGATCTTCTGACAGTTAGGACGCAACTTATTGTGAATTTTGCTGCTGCATCATGCAATCCATGGCATTTTAAGTGGGTTTACAACCAGGGACCCATTTAACTGTAAAATAAATTTCACAGACCCTAAGAGCATAGATTTATTTTATGAACATAATCCAACTGTTTAAAATATTAGGCTTTCCAGCAACAGAAAACATTAGGTCCAAGCTGACATTATTTATAGGTTGACTTGTTTTTGAGTTTAGTCATGTTTGGATTGCTTGGATTAAACCCATGCAATTCTAGTCTAACTGTCGAATAACTATAATAACTCAAAAATAATAATAACAGACCCATTTTGATAATGGTGGATTGTTATTTCCTATAACAGAATAAAACAAAATAGTAAATTATGGACCCCTTGCTTTGCTTCACAAACTGCCGTGGGTCCCTGGACCCCACTTTGAGAACCACTGATATACTCGTGCTGCACAGATACTGTACATGTGTTCAGACATGTGCCACCACTGCGCTTGTAGTATGCTGTGATATACAGTTCTTCCACATGCAGGAGTCTGTAAAATGTCTTTGATCCGAGATAGCTGTGATCATTAGAGAGTTAATCATGTCACCTTAGAAGACCTTGTACCCAAACCCATTGCCCTCTGTGTCACGGCTCTGTGCGACACACTCTGTGTGCACTGGATTTGTAAACACTCTACGTGGCTGCAAACACACTTGATTGACAGTCTCACGAGGACACACACACATGCACACACACACACACATGCACACACACACTCCGTGCTGACTGCCACGGGAGCTGCTGTGGCTGTCGACACTGTTTACCCATCAGTGCTCTCTAGTCCACAAAGCAGCAGTGGGATTAATCAATACCCTGTACACACTGAAAGCACCCTGCTGTTGTGTGCTCAGCAGGTTCCAGCAGCCCAATGGGTGTTTGTGGAGCCCCCTGGAGAGGCTCTAAAGGGTCTTACTTACTCACTGTCACTCTGGATCATTGATCACACACACACACACACACACACAGTGCTCATGCTCTGTCTGTGTGCTTTCAGGATTTTGACATACACGTATAGCTGTCAGGGGAAAATATTTATTAATTATTGTTTGCGAATTCCAGTTCCACACTGAGCAAGGTCGATCTATGACATGGTCATGCTCAGCGTTTCACAAGTAACCACGAAAATCCTCAGAAAATGCATAAATCAGGTTCGCTTGTCAAAGCAGTGCATTAGGTCCACCTGTCACAAATTAGTCCTGAGTCTGAGACTAAACCTACTGCATTGACCACTCGGAAACTTTACACTGATGGAAAGGAATCCGAAGATGTGGCAGTGCGCATTTTAAACTCTGTACAGGATTTTACTTCAAAGCACAAGGCTGTCCTAGTTTTTATAACTTCAAGGCTTGTTCAGTGGCTCCCCAGGCTAAAAGATAATAGGTTAATGGAGTCTGGCTTTTACACTCATTCACATGAGTGTGTTTGTGTGTGTGTGTGTGTGTGTGTGTGTGTGTGTGTGTGTGTGTGTGTGTGTGTGTGTGTGTGTGTG
>JAOVVH010000059.1:16583989-16601860 GCA_028566435.1 Scorpiodoras heckelii | reverse complement strand
CCTACTGTGTGCTGCACACTTCATCCAAAACATGTCCATGAAACTTGGACTTGGGGTGGGGGTGGTGGTGGGGGTGTGGGGTAATCTGGTATATATTGGGGGTTGAGCAGGAATGGTGAACTGGTATATATATTGAAGTATTCCCATAACAGGAGCAGGGCTTTATATGAGGCACTTCTTTGCAGTCTCAAATCCTGTGCTGTTTCTCAGTGTTTAACGTTTAAACCCGCTGAAACACAGTATATCATATAACCTCGCGTCGTAATTTCCCAGCGAGTGCTTTTCATATTAATACGGACCAGCTTTATATGCTTATTAGACGAGAGTAGATGGTATGTGTGCCTTGTTAAATGTTCTTTTCAGGAGCGAAAGCATGGTCGACACTTTCCCTGATGCAAATAGAACAGCTTGGGAGAGAAAAACAAGATATCAGTGACAGGGCAGGCAAGTCTCTGCCATTAGAAGAAAATGCAAATGAGCGAGAGGAGGCAGGATCCTGAGGGGTCAGGTGTCAGCATGACCCAGGCTGTCTCCGGGAGTGAGGCCTGCAACGGCTGCGGATTTGCATTGATGGATCTTCTTTCCATTGGCCTGTCACGTATGAGTGCGCAAGCTCTCGCGCATAAGTCATTAATCAAATGGCAGCATGGCTTGGAGTGATCAGGCACCTTACACACCTAGACGTGCCACTTGTGAGACTTTGGGTCCAGCAGGCTGTGCTGGTGTTTCCATCTACTTTGCATCCAGGATTCGGTCTTGGGTGCGCTTTGGAGATGTGCAGGCGCGATTAGAGCGCTGTAAACCTGCTGTGAATGTAGCTGCCCGTGCTTTGTGTTTTAGGCAGACGTTAAAATGATGGAGGGGAAAGGTAATACAAGGGCAGAGTATGTCTTCTTGGAAAGATGCTAAATTCATTAAGATTTTTCCTTTCCCCTTCTCCTCGTCTTTGTCTGTCAGAAGCACCATTATGGGTTTTCAGGCTGCTTCCTGTTCAAATTCCTTTTCTTTTCTGCTGCTCTTGCGTACAAAAGGTAGCTGCGTTTGGGGTGTAGTGGTTTTGAAATGTGAAGGGCCCTTGAGAGCCAGGCACTGCGTGGAATAGGGCGGGGGTTTGTGTAATGTCTCCAGCAAAAGCCTGCCTTTATTGAGGGCCATGAGCCCTAAATAGCCGCTCTTGGGTAAGCACAAAGCCAGCGTTTCTGGGCATTAGTGAAACACAGAGAGTCTGGGTAATGATCTAAAACCCCTCTAAAACACTGCTGCATGGCTGTTCTCAGTGCTTTCACTCCCAGATAATCAGGTTTTGTGTTTTAGAATTTTTCAATTGAGGGCTTTTGCTCTGTATATAACCTGAACTTCTATAAGATTACTGAGATGGGCTCAGAAATGTAGCAGTTTGATGAAGGAAACAGAATGGGGTAGGAAAAACACTTCTTTAGTGATTAAGTGATATATTTATTCTATAGGGTGTATGTTTTGGTGGCTTTTGTTGTCTCTCTCTCTCTCTCTCTCTCTCTCTCTCCCTCCCTCTGTCTCTCCCTCTCTCTCTCTCTCTCTCTCTCTCTCTCACACACACACACACACACACACACGAAGAATTAACTAAACATTGATAGATCACATTCAGTTTCCAGGTTCAGCTCTTTGACTTGCATCCTGTGTTAGTGGGAATTTTTGGATAAGAATAAAAAGATAAGTAACATGATGAGCTACTAAACCACAAGTCCACATTTACGCAGGTTAACGTTGTGACATTTCTTTGAGGCACTAGGACTTGTCTAACTTCACGTTAATCACTGACAGTAAGTAAACAAGACAGTGCTACAAACATATATTAGTATTTAAATAAAAAACAACAACAATAAAACTCGGTCTCCCTTGAGACTGCATCAATAAATATTTTTTGTACTGTTGTTACAACAATTCTATAAAATTGTTGTTTGAGTTTAACCTCACATGCTACCGATTTACTTTTCACTTTCCACTATTTTAGTCCCAGCTTTTTAATCGTGCACGTGTAGTCGCTGTTACATCACCGACATTTATGCTACTTTTCTGAAAATGAAACTCATGGTATGTTCAGTGCAGGAATTTTCTTACAGTGGAATACAACCTTAAGCTTGTGTAGTCAATTATGGCAGCTTATGCTTAAAATTTCTGCATGACAAAAATATTCTGATTATATGAGTGTCGAATTATTGTTTACTCATGGTAGTCAATTCTAAAATGTACTTTAAAATAACAATAAAAAAATATTTCTTGTTGTCAGTAAAAGTATTGAACAACAAGCGAGTTACATTTAAAGGCCTGTAAGATCTTTAGGGTTCAGTAGCATTTGCTTTACACCCTGCACTACTGAAGTAAACAAGCCTAATGCTACTTCATTATCACACTTTATTCCTTTACTAGCCTGAGGGTTAAAGTATTTGAATCGGCTGTGAATATTTGATATAAACGTGCAGTAGTAAGTACACTACATGCCGAGGCCTGTAGCAAACAGGTGTGTTCTTTATGTTAATGAAAATTCTCTGGCGTATTTTGACAGAGCATAATGACGTTAATGGTGCAGCTGATGTGTCACTCGGTGTTGTGTGGAGGTGCAGCAGGATGGACCGCCATGTCTGATCAGCTCCATATGTTGTGTGTTTAGCTTTGCTTCAGACCTGTACTGCCCTCTTCTTGTGTTTTTGTTTTTCAGATTCTCACTTGAAGTTGAAATCTGCTAGACTCCACAAAGGGACCTTTTTAAAGGGGGAAATTGCTTTTAGGATATGATTGTATGTCACAGGCTTTGTGTAGGTTCCCTCTTTGTGTGGGGGTTGTTTGACAAGTGGGGGTAATTTAAGCATGGCTGGTGATTGCGGTTGATTAACGCTAGCCTCTTTAGTATAGCATCTTGAGCCAGTTACCGTTAATCAGGCCTGTGCTGGACACTGAAGAGTTGGTATAAGAGATGTCTATGTGTGCTTTGGGTGTTGTTTAATCACAACAGAGGCTGATATCGTGTTATTGTTAAATTAAAAAGGTGAGATTTGGGAATTTTTTAACTAATTGTGCTGATTTTAACAAGGATGAGGATTAATTTGACAGTTGCAAAAGGTAAGTAATGCACACTGAAAGAGAATTCATGTCTTAAACAACATTATAGCAACTAAATAATATGCTTAAATAGTATAGACACCTCTGGTGAAGTGATTTAATATGCAGTGAGGTATTATATGGTGTTGGACACAGTCCAGATATTTGAGACTCTGAGAATGTAGAAAATATATCTTCTTACATTTACATTTATGGCATTTGGCAGACACCCTTATCCAGAGTGACTTACATTTATCTCTTTTTTTTATACAACTGAGCAGTTGTTGGTTTAGGGCCTTGCTCAAGGGCCCAGCACTGGCAGCTTGGTGGTGCTGGGATTTGAACTCATGACCTTCCGTTCAGCCGTCCACAGTCTTAACCACTGAGCCACCACTGCCCCTTCTGTTATACTAATATGCTCTATTTGTTATGCTCTATTTCTATATGTTACATAGTACTAATTGAAAGACCAAACTCTCTTGCATTTAATCATAGCTTCTCTTTTAGCATGTGATTGTGTAAGTGTAATGTAATTGTAAATTAAATACCTGATGACTGATATTTTGGCATTATTCTTTTTGCCTTTTTTCCTCCCCTAATTTGGTCACATTTAATTCCCACCCATCAGGATTTCTCCCATTTCATACGACAGCTACCAGTCAGGGAGGGTGAAGGCTATCACATGCTTCCTCTGAGACACATGACATCAATCACCGCATCTTTTCAAGCTGCTGCTCGTGCGAGTTCAGGGAGTGATGTAACACGCTCGGAGGAAAGCGCTCCTGCCCATCTTCTGTATATGTGAACTTACAGAAGCCCAGGATTAGCTAGTGTCACTGCCATTGATATGGGAAAGAACATTTGCTAGCCCTCCCACCAGTTTTACTCTCTGAACTCCTGACCATGGGCAGCTATGGAATTATACTTTAACATTGTGACCTGTGTGGATGATTAAAAGCGTTATCCACTAGAGATCATGTCTAGTCCTCGGCTAGTTTCTTACCAATCTACATAATTTTATCAAGATTTATAGGATATATAAGAATCAATTTTTTTCTTTTTTAGCTCTAGTTAGTTTGGTCTGTTCAGTGCCGTGAAAAAGTATGTGCCCCCTGCCCAATTTCTTTGGATTCGTTAATATGTCACATGTAAATGTTGCATATCATCAACTAATTTTAATACAAGATAAAGACAACATGGCTATACACTGAATGCAGCTTTGAA
This sequence comes from Scorpiodoras heckelii, assembly GCA_028566435.1. Lineage (NCBI taxonomy): Eukaryota > Metazoa > Chordata > Actinopteri > Siluriformes > Doradidae > Scorpiodoras > Scorpiodoras heckelii. The sequence continues at coordinate 16,597,558 of JAOVVH010000059.1, read as the reverse complement.
ACTGGCTGTGCCACTCTTGTTGGTAACAGTTGCAGTCAAACCTTTCGATAACTTTTTTTTTACATGACTGTGTAGGAATTTTGGCCCACTCTTCATTGCAGAATTGTTTTAATTTGGCTCCATTGGAGGGTTTTGCAGTATGAACTGCCTATTTAAGGTCTTGCCACAGCATCTCAAAGGGATTCAAGTCAGGACTTTGTATCAGCCACTCCAAAACCTTAATTTTGTTTCTTTTGAGCCATTCAGAGGTGTACTTGCTTGTGTACTTCAGATCATTATCCTGCTGCATAACCCATATGCACTTGAGCTTTAGGTTTTGCACCTTGCAGCTCTCCCATGGATGCCATTTTTACCCCGTGTCTTTCTGATTTTGAAATCGTGTACGTTGACTGTAACTGAGGCAATGAGGCCTGCAGTTCTTTAGATGTTTGTCTGGATTCTTTTGTGACCTCCTGGGTAATTTAATGAACTTTTGGTAGGCTGGCCACTCCTAGGAACATTCAGCACTGTTCCATGTTTTCTCCATTCCTGTGTAATATCTCTCACCGTGGTTTGATGGAGTCCCAGAGCCTTAGCAATGACTTTGTAGCCTTTTACAGACTGGTAGATTTCAATAACTTTGTTTAGCATTCGAATCTCTTTAGAACATAGCATCATGTGCTGCTTTTGAGACCTTTTAGCCTGCTTCACATTGTCAGACAGGTTTTATTTAAGTGACGTTTAGATTCAGCAGGTCTGCCAGTAATCGTGCCTGGGTGTGGCTAGTGAAATTGAACTCAATGGTCAGTTAAATTTGGTTAACTGATTGATTTAGTGGCTAGGGGGGCAATTTCTTTTTCACAGAGGGCCAAGTAGGACTAAACAGCATTTTTCCCCTTGATAAATATAATCATCATTGGGGCAGTGGTAACCCAGCAGGTTAGGATTCCAGGTTGTCAATCGGAAGGTTGGGGGTTTGCCGCTGTTGGGCCCTTGAGCAAGGCCAGGGGTGAAATGCACACACAGTGCCGGTTCCAAGTCCCGTTAATGGAAGGGTTGCATCAGGAAGAGCATCTGGCATAAAATCTGCACCAGGTTAAGATGCGGTGACCCCCGAGGAATAGGAGCAAGGAGAAAAAAGAAATTATAATTTAAAAACAGCATTTTGTGTTTACTTGGGTTATTAAGATTAAATGTGGTTTGATTATCTGAACCATTTAAATTTAGCAAAGATGGAAGAAATTGAAAAGGGGGCAAATACATTTTCACAGTATTGTAGTCTGTGCTATACTGCCTCTAGTATTTAAGTTATTACTGCACCATGCACCTGCGTCATGTTAATTTTTTATTTATTATTTTTGTGAACGTGCACAGTCAGTATGCCAGACGAATGCAGGACATGCAGAATAGCAATATTAAGATGCGTGCACATGCATAAAAACAATTTAGCACGACTATACAATCATATGCCTGTGACTCTGTGTTAAGCTCTGATAGATCTTTTTTTCTTTGGCCATGCATCTTTCAGGCATGATAATGTGTGATGTATATAAGCTGCTATTTGATGTGTGCAATTCAGAAACTCCTCCCAAATTAGTTGTATCCAAGGAAGGCCTTTCCTCTGTCTTGTACCCTGGTGGTGAAATGAACTTCCCCAGGATGTAAAGACCCACCTCTTCACCAAGCACTTGAATTAGTGTGTAATAATAAAAAATTTGTCATGTGTGGTGGATATTTTTTTAATAGAAACTACAAAGCACTTTTATAAATTGTGTGTTTTGTAACGGAAAAGTCCTAAAGTAGTTCAGTAGTCTAAATAAATCAAATGCTAACTTGTCTTTTTCTTGTTTGTTTTTGTTTTTCAGCCAAACTCACCAGTCAAGAGTCCTATAACAACTTCACCAACAACAACATGGGGAATCCGCGGCTGTCCCCTCTGCCAAGCTTGACGGTGGTGCTGCCGCTGGCTCAGATTAAACAGCCCATGACTCTGGGCACCATTACCAAGCGTACAGGGTGAGTTTCTACACGTGCCGTTTATGATAAAACTAAGATTTAGCTACAAATTGGGTCCTCTTTTCTGTTGGCTACTGATCTGTGCCTTATTTGTATGTATTTTTCGTTCATGACTGGTGGCTTCTTCTAACACCAACGTCTGTAGTCTGAAATTTTATACCTTAATAAGCACAAGATCATACACTTTGCATGGCACTACGCTCCCTTCACATGCTAGCTGCAAGGCTAAGCTTTGAACTGCAAACATGTCTCAGCTGATTTGGGGGTGTCATGACATTTAGTAAGGAGGAAATTGTAAATCGTAAAATTGTTTTAATGACTATAAAATCCTCTGTTGAACTTTATTCATGAATAACACTGGCTCAGTGAGTGAATAAGATTTTTTTAAAACCACAATTTATCACTTGTCCCCTTTAAACCCCTTTATCTCTCTTCTCCTTGTCACCTAGTCATGTCATCTTGATGTGCTGCTATACTTTTGGCAAATGACATTTTCAAATTTCTCGTTAGTATCAATGATATTTGAATATACGTGTTTGTTAGCAAATAGTGCATCGTCCTTAATTGGTGTGGTTTTGGAGTTCATGAAAAATCATGAAAGTGAGACTTCTAGCTTATTTCATGCAAACTGTCAGTTTTCAAAGCAAGCACGAACGAGTTTGCATCTGCCGTGTGGACGGGCTTTGGATTTCTCTCTTCTGGATGTGTATAGTTCGGCTGGTATGCAAACCCAGTGCCGTGTTCTCCTTCATGTTGTTCTTTTCTCCACTCATTATTCAGGTAGAATTGATGAATAATACCTGCCAAAAGCGCACCATAGCTTGTGCCTCCGTGTAATATGAACACAACCTTAAAGACTAGTCAACCGTATCAACGACTGCAGTAAGCATTTACATACTGGCTTGTCATAATTACGATTTATTCCAATTGTTTATTTTTATTTAAATGGAAAGTTTGAATGGGAAATCCACAAACGAAACAAGTGACGCAGCAGGAGCAATGGCGGAGCCATAAACACAGAGATGACGTGCTGTGGGTGGAGGAGTGGAGGCTCATGTTTTTAGTTCATGTTTAGATTCTTGTAGATTTATGCAAATGTGTTATGTTTCATAGAGATATGCAAAGAGAATATTTTTTTTGCATGAATTTGAACAATTCATAGTGTGGAGTTACATTACCTATGTGGAATGACCGCACTCTTGTTCATTGCTCCCTCTTAAACTACAGAGTTTAGTAAATAGGCATGTGTAGTAATGGTTGCCAGAGTTTAATACGTTTCCTTATAGCACAGCGCTGTTGAATTTTCAAATTTAACCCAAATCACTGGTTTATATTAATATGCTCATTAAAATGCATTATAATATACACTATAATTTTAGTAACAACCCTAAGACTAATCATAAACAGATTTTAAAAAGGTTATTTAAAAAAGAAAAATGGTCAAGCTTTCTGCGCAGAGGATATTGCACTTTCAGGTTTCTCTTTAACATGGCAAACTGGATTCTTTCATCTTATACCTTAACAAAGAAAAATAGCAGTTGACTTGTTTGTGGTGTAAGAGGAATAAAACATTTTACTGGTGTTTCTAGTGGTAACAGTAACTCTGTTAACCCTTGAGCCACATCACACCACACCACACCTCACCACACCACTTTGTCACTTATTGTTTTCCTATTACACGGCTCCCTGTTGTGTTTTTTCTTTACTTATCCTATTTCTGTGGTAGCATTTAAGGAAAGTATCCATTCTTTTCTTCAACATGACTGGCTCCATCCAATTCCACACCTCTCCACATTGCACTTTTCGCGTTCTGTCTGTCTTCAGCTGTCCACTACGTGAAAACGAAGTAGAAACTCTGCCCTGTAAGACGCCTTTGTCAGAATCCACATCAGATGATGCTTGTCTATCCAGCTGTTCTGACAAAGCCTTAGTGCTGCACGTGTAGGATGAAGGGACTCAGGAAATGACTGGACTCTGCACAGTGCCTCACTATGAAAGGAAGTAGATATTCATATATTGTATATACATGTACCAGTGCAGAGTGGGGCAGGTTGCAGGTTGGAAGCCTCTCCTGCCCTCTTGCGTGTAAGATCAGACTGTCAAACTGACTGCGCAGGAGCAGTGAAGGCCCATCTGTCAGACAGCACAGGACTCTGCACGGTGTGTGTCTGTACAACACTGTGAGCCCATGCGTTTACACCTGTGTGAACAATCCCTGTTGGCAGGATGGAGGATGGAGGTGGGACACACCAGGTGCTCAGCCTTTTGTGTGCTGTGTTTATACACTTATGTCTACTTCAGCCCACACACACACACATATACACACACACACATATACACACACACACACACACACACACACACACTCAAATAGGGTCAGGGATAGGGCAAAAAATAGACTATTTACAGAAATCCTAAACACTCCATTCGTACAAGTTTAAAGCTATGAATGTGTTATAAGCATGTAGTAATGACATTGGCAAAATAATCAAATTTTAGTAATGACTATGTTTTGTACCATTTTCAGTTAAATAAATATGTAACTGTAATTCTTGTTTGGTAGATTTGGTAATTTGCCTAGTGTTTTAGCTTTAACTTTTTTTTTACCTTATATTTTTATTTAACAGAGGCAGCATATTACACATTATTTGTAAAACATCATTATTTATATTGCCTTAAAAAGATGAATGGCTAATTTTTGTGTGCCATACCTGAGCAGGTTGATGTAGAAAAAAAAAGAGGCCTGGGGTTCAATCTTGTTCATCCTAAATAAGTTCAGTGAGCTTGAGGACAAGGTTCTGTGCAGGACACTTGAAGTCTTCCACTGCAACCTTGACTCCAATGATAATCTTAATGCAGGACACCATCATGTTTGTTGGAGCTGATTGACTTATAAAAAAAAAAAACCCCAAAAGACATAATTTCTGTAAATTCAGTATTGTCTATAGTTTTATTTCAGTTGCATTGCTAATGTTGACCACTTGTGTCCAAAGTCACACCTTATTCATTGTATTGTGGTCTGTTTTGTCGGTTGTCCGAAAGAACAGTAAAGAATAATCAGGGTGCTTATAAAATCTGACAATGCGAGTACCCAGAGTACCCAGAATGCACTTTTTGTTTGTGGTGAATAGTTAATAAGGCACCATTTCTACCACAGGGTCTCTCTCTCTCTCTCTCTCTCTCTCTCTCTCTCTCTCTCTCTCTCTCTCTCTCTATCTCTATATATCTCTCTTTTTATTTTTGACTGCAGCGAATCAGAGTAAGCCCAGGAGCATGTCTTGAGTGTGATTGGTTATACACAGCAGCCAATGAAAATAGTGAAGGCGGTGCTTAATGATGTCAGTTATATAAATAGGCTGAATAAAAAAGCAGTTTCTCTGTACCCAGCAATCAACCAGTTAGATGTTCAGCTTACTGAACCATCTTCTGAGGTTTGTTCTGTATTTATAACAGATGTTTTTGTTTTATATGTTTAATCTGTGCTGGCATCAAGATCAGATTTCATGTGGACCCCTACTTGAAGAATTCTGACTTTTGATTGTAAATTAATCAAAATAATTACAGTGAAGTAATATGTTCCCTTGCACGTCTACATGTGAGGATTCAGATATCTTCCCAAAATAAGCTTTCTGAATAGAATCAGCTGATACCCACACCTTGATATTAAGTTTTTTATGGAGACAGATTGGTTACCCATTTTGTTTTACTCATGTATGTAAAGCAGTTTTTATTATTCCAGTTTAAACCTCTGTCAAAACGATCACTTGTGTTACCACTATGAACATTTAACCCAAGCCACAGGCGCTTCCATGGGGACCTGCAAAACACACTCTCGCTTTTCCGTTTATCCGTTAACACAGCTGGACATTTACTGAAGCAGTTTGGCTGAAGTACCTCACTTAAGGATGGAGGCAATTGAGGATCAATCCTGCAGCCTTCTGAACTGATCATGTAGCTCTGCCGTGCCTTCATCTGCCAGCTCGAGTCTCTGTGTCACTATGAATGAGGCTACAAATCAGAACATCACATGCAAAGGCCCATGTAAGCCAACCCAACTCTAACAACTGTCCTCAGCATGCTGCTGCCATTCTCACCATGTTGAGTCGATCAGCGAGGCACACGTGGTACATTAGCAGCTGTTCCGTGACTGTTCTCCAATAAGAAGCAGATTTAAAGAGGATGTCCGTGGATCTGGCTGGAGTGATAATAGTGATATGATTCTGCTCAGTAGAGCAATGTGCATTACTGACTTTTTATGGAAATATACATTTGAGGGCAAGTTTAACAGAAACACTGTACACCTGCTCATTAATGCAATTATCTAATCATCTGGAGCAGTTCAATGGATAAAAACGTGCAGATACAAGTCAGTTAATGTTCACATCAACCATCTGAATGGGTCTGGCTAACTTTGACCATGGCAGGGTTTTTGGAGCCAGCTGGGCTGGTTTTAGTTTTACAGAATCTCCATGGGATTTTCATTCACAGCAGTCTCTAGAGTTTACATAGAATGGTGCAAAGAACAAAACAACATCTTGTGAGTAACAATTCTGAGGTTAGAGGAGAATGGCCTGAATGGTTTGAGCTGACGGGAAGGCTACAGTAACCCAAATAATGACTCTTTACAACCATGGTGAGCAGAAAAATATCTCAGGATGCATAACAACAACAAGGTTGAATCCTGAACCTTGGATCTGCTTCATTAGATACCTCATGAGAGTCAACTCCTGTCGGCCAGAAGAGAAATCTGAGGAACAGGTTAGTTGAAGATTGTTAAAACAGACAAATGCACAAAATAGAGACCCCATCAACCTTCACTCAATACTGGATAGTGGACTTTGGTTCTCGTTTCTCATTACTACTTTTTTGGAAATGCTGCTTGTTTATATTTTACTTTTAGCAGTTTATATCCATGTGTCCATTTAATTCTGCAGATGATCAAGAGTCCTAAATGGACCTTTTGGCCTTATATTCATAATGTTGATGGAAGATTGAACCAGGAATAAAAAAAAAAAAAACAGGCTGTGGTCTCTCTTGTAATTGATCTTTGTGATATCCTCAGTGATTGTTTCTGTGATGCTCTGTGCTGACTGTTTTTTGACCAATTAATTGGACATTAATGGTTTTTCCATGTATGTGTGTGTATCTCTCCCGTCATGAAGACCCTACCTCTTTGGGGCAGGATGTTTTTCCATTAAAACTCCATGGTGAGTTTTTCCAGTTCATTCCCAGCATGCTTCACTTTGTATTCTCTCCCGTGATCGACTGCATTCATTTCATTCATTTGATATTTTAGCTTGCTCTTATTAGATTTTTTTTCTAGAAGCCTGTGGTAACACTTAATGTGCTTTTTTTCTCTTTCTCTCTGTGCTTCTTTATATATTATTTGATGAAAGCTTATAATTTACTTTAGTAGCATATAACATCATAAATAATAAATAGATTCTTTAATATAACCATAAAGAAATACAAATGAAATAAATACTAATATAATATAAATACTAAATATTCTAACTTATTTATCCTTCATTTCGAAAATGTAGTTATTGAATCTTGTTTGTTTTTTTTTCTCCTGAAATATGTGTATTTAGCTCTTGTGAGTGAGTGAAATTGTTTTCTGAGTATAGCGGTCTGTTGTGGTGTCAGTGTGTTCATGTGATCATGGAGCGTGTGAAGGGTTTAGTCCCAGGAACATCACAGAGCTTCTCTTGTGCAGTGCTTGACTTCAGGCCAGTTTCCCACAATTACTTATCCATTGCTTGCTTCATTTATCTTGTTTGGACTGAAAGACAATGATTGTTAGTCAACCGCATCATCTTTGTGCTCCGATTCATCTTAATTTGTGATTTCGAAGACCTGGCAACTTGAAAAAGACACTGGACTCCACAGGGGAGGGAAGGAGTGATGGCTGAGACAGTCATGCATGTTGTTCTCCTTTTGATTTTAGGATGTCATTAGTTAATTGTAATTATACCATAGTTCTGCTGAATTCTTGATTGTGATTGGCTAGAAGGTGTTGATTAATTTTCTATAACAGCAGCTCTGACAGGTTTACATTAATATTTTAAAACAAAGGTTTATATTAATTAGTTCTGTCAAATTAACGTATTAACAAATTAATCACGATAAAAAAAAATTAACGGTACTAAAAATTTTTAACGCAGATTAAAAATTAGTTAAATTACGCAAACCAACAGCGCCGTCAGAGAACACAAACATTCCCAAATTGACTGTTACGTTACTCCTTTTAGGCTGCATTCCGATCGCAAGTATGCCTAATCTGTATCCCTGCTCTCCACACACTGTACAGGGTACAGAATCCCAAGGGCTCTTCATAGGGAACTCGATCACTAAAACGGACCTATTTGAAACGCCCTGCAACGTCATCAACAGCGGACAACCTCCGCCGTCAGCTATATTTAGCATGATAAACAACGCTGTTCAGACTTATTTTATATGCTGTAGGCATGTTTAAAATAAATGTGATGAAACGTCTATGAAATGTGAGTGATGTATTTTAACTTTTTAATGTATGGTTTGGATGTTGTTGGACCGTAAACTTCCTCTTCGGTTGCAACGTGCCACGTTACTCTAATTAGCGAATCGATGCCTTTAATTAAACTCCAACACTAATCAGTATATCAGATGAACGAAAGACAAAATAATTGTTTTTTTTTAAATGAAAAGACGTCAATCATCTTTAATATTTCACTTTTATCAAATAAAGTCAAGTGAATAATGAGGCAATATTCAACAGTCGTTTCTCTTAAAATAGACCAGTGATAAACGGCAACAACATTTTCAATGGTCCTACGATGCCGACCTGCATGTACAACGCAAATCAAAATGTGCGTTAAAACCATGATTTAAAAAATGTATTGCGTGACAGCACTAATATTAATGAATTTTTATTTTAGTATAAAATGAATTAAAAACTTGCTTATCATTTATAATGTCAGGTTTTCTTTCCTAAGGAGATGTTTATTCGAGATTCTCAGGTGTCCGTGATTGTAACAGTCAGTAAGCTGTGGGGAAAGTCTTCGGAGCAGAGACTTCATGCTTTTCATTTTTCTATTTTGAAGAAGTAGTAAAGGAACGACTGTTGCTATAACATATGTCATTATAGGAACTAACTTGTTTTAGAGATGTTCCAAAACAATAAATGACCCGAAAATTATTTTTTAAAAAGTAGGTTGTGTGGTTCATTAATAAACCAAATTAATGAGAATTAATTAATCAATGAAAAAGAAGAATAAAACATTTTAGGATTTGTCTTTATAGGAAAATACATCACACTGCCCCTTTATTGATTTTTTTTATTCATTATCTAGAGCCTGGAAAAAACCCCGCAATCTGTCTGATCTCAGGTTTATAGCTAAAACAAATAATATTCATTGTTTGTATTTCTCTACAGAATTAGAAATGTTAACAGTATTTAATAATAAATATTTATATCTGTTTCTAGCAGGGCCAGTGATTAAACTTTGAATCATGCTGTGCAGTAGTTAATCATGATTAATACTTGGATTAAAAGCATCTTCACTCTATTGCTTAATCTTATCACCCACACCTGCACAAAAGGCCAGCCAACACCGTGGGTGTGTTTGACTAACGCAGATAAATTGCATGCACATCTGCACATGCTGTTTCATATTTTCTGGAAATGTTTGTAGTCAGCGTGTAGCTCGTAGATAAGCTAGATTTATGAATGGCCTAATTTAACTGGCCCACTTACAAGGAATCTCGGGTCATTTAAAGAATCCCATTTGTGATCATTTTGGTAGAAAGCTTCCACTAGATGGTCTTGTTAAGGTTTCTGAGCCGCCTTAATTCTGCCTCTGAATAAAAAGCATGTGCTGTCTTTCACTTGGTCTGGGAAAGAGAGCTCCGCCTCATGAGCAAGTCTTCTTTTTCTTTTTAAAGTTTCCTGTTTTCTGTTTCAGTGCTTTGAGAATTCAGAGACGTTTTGTTATAAGAAACTGTAATATCCTTAATGATTTTCTTACTAATGATTTCTTAATGTAAGTGACACCAGTACCAGTCTCTTCCCTGCACTTCGTTTACTTAGATGTGTTCTTTCACTGTCTCCTGATTGAATGAAGTAACTCTTCAAATGGAATCACATGACAAAGGTTGAACTGGGAAGCCGGTGAAGCCGACCTTGAGCTCGTCTTGTGATAAAATCTTTGACGTGTCCTTTGATGATGCGTGTTTTTAAAAGATTATACTTTCGCCTTTAACGCTGATCCATTCATGCTTTCCACAAGTAAGTGTGGTTAGAGCCCCAAACCGTTATTACACAACCGCATGAGCTCATCGTTCAGTTAAATCTCGCCGCACTCCAGGCCTGCGGAACTTGCATTAGTGGCTGTTTCATCGCGGAAAGAAAAGTCGCACAGGAATGAGAGTGGCTTTTGCAGTGGTGTTGTGATGAGGTGGAACGATGGAAATGGAGGAGAAAAGCCCTCATACTTGCCTCAGCGTTTGATGCACGGCTGTGCTGTTTACAATGGAAAAAAGCACTCAAGTGGCCACCATTAGCACGTTGTGTACCGCAGCCATGTGCTCTGCCTGCGTTTGTGGAAAAGCCAGCTGTAAAACAATAAATATGATGCTGAAGGACATTGCCACATGCTGCTGAACTCCTTCAAGCGCACTCTAATACGGACCTCCTGATATACGGTGACCATATGGACGCCTCGGCCAGTCACAGCGCTGTGGCTCTTTGTAGCTCTGACAGGATCTAGAGCTTTGCCGTATTTGTTTACTACAGGCCCTGAAAATAAATGGCGGCTGCTTCTGCTCCTCGATGGCGCCTTGCCTGTTCCCAGACTCTAATGCACGGGGACTTTGATCGTGGACATTACAGATTGAATTATGCCCTTGAGGAAAAGCTATTAGCTCAAGTCAAGAGGCCTCATTTGTTAAATTAAAAGTGGAAATGACATGCGAGGAGTCTTTTCAGTGAATTAGTAAGAGAGGAAAAAAAAAACGATCAGAGTCTCTGCGTTAGGGAGCAACAGAAGCAGAAAGGAAATACAAAGAGAGGAAATCGGAAGGAAAGACAGAAAGGCTGAAGAAAGAAAATTGGATCCTGTCCCCTAACATTCATCTTTCTTTCGCCAGCGGCACACTAAATATGTTTATTTCTTATATTTCATTGATATTGGGTTACGTGTTATTGCAGGATGTTTTCAGTGCCAGTGTTTATTCTGAATAAGCCGCACATACACACGGTCTGCGGAGCTGCTGCAGCCTGTGTTGTCTGTCATGAGAGCTGAAACCCCAACACTTTCGAGCCACTTACAGCGAGAGTAAGAGGAAGAGTGATTTAAAATGCAGACATATCAACGCCAGCGGTTGTTTTGCTTAAAGAACCAGAACATTGTGAACCAAGCTGTGATCTGGATCTGCTGGCAGCTGCCACTGACCAAAGCCTCTACAAAGAGCTTTCCTTAAAACCTCACTGGCAAGACACTTCCCAGTTGCCCGAGCTCAGGAGCGCAGCCAGACCTGCTGTGCAGCTCCGACCAGCGCCATGCGCCTCGTTCGGTCTCCTTCTCATAATAATAGGTCGTTTTATATTCAGAGGTTGCTATTTATACATAAAAACGTATCCTAAAGAATAATGTTATTCCCATATTTTATTACCGAAAGCTCTTTGGAAGGAAGAGTGAGGTGAGGATGTTTCCTCTGTACTGCTATGAGCTCCTGTGATTTATAGAAATTAAGGCGAAGTCATCCTGGAGTCAGATTATATTTATTGTGCTTATATTTATTAGCTACTAACAATTCACTGTCATGTTAATGGAAATCCAATGTAGAAGTAGTGGAGACCTCAAATATTGGAGTCGCAGCATGCAGTGCAGCCATGTGACTCAGTTGTGCATATAGTTATGAGGCACAGACCTGGATTAGCTGGTTAGTAATCTGTGCGGTGATTATCATGATTGTTTCGACAGTGGTATTAGCCTGCAAGTTGAAGCTTTGGAGCTTTATGCGTTTGAGCAGAGTGTACGGATGAGCAGGTGAGACGGCTAGACAGAATAAAGAAGTAAAGTGGTATCACATCACTCTGAATCAGCAGGCAGGCCAGTGGTTCTGTAGGAGACTGTTAACTAGTGAAAGTGACAAAAGAGCAACGTGTCAATGAAAGAAGTTTAAACCAAAAAAAAAAATCCACTTTGAAGTTCATCTTAAAATATCTCCTTGAACCTCGTATTAATTTTAAGTCATTCACTTTTTCCTTTAAAGACGTGAAATCAGCGTTGTTTTATCATCCACTTCCAATGGCTGCAGTTACCTGAATGATCTGTGTCTGTGTTTTAGCCATATTCTTATTGTCATCAGATGGATCAGGAGGCGAGGAAGGGTAACCTATGGGAAAAGAACTCAAAGAAGACGGGCCAGACAGTACAAAGCAATATCCTCATACATCAGCATCACTACCACTCACTTCCCTCAGATATATTTATTATTATTTTTTGTAGCTTATTTAACTCTTCTCTTATGCAACACTAATAAATAGAGAGCCGTAGCAGCCCTTTTTCCGCACCATAGACCTCATCCCATGCATGGTGCTAGCTAAACAAAGACGTCATCATCACTCTTCATCCTAAGAGTAATTTACGACTTGCTGACAGCTTTAGAGGAAGTGAAATAGTGAGAGCTGTGCACAGCAACAGGTCACTCAGCACCTAACAGTGTTTCATGCAGGGCAGAAGGGAAGAGTTCAACTACTGGACATTCTGTTCACTTTTAGCCTTCAAACTAGACTGGTTTTAAAATAGTTTATGTTTATAATATCCGCAGCATCATTCTCGTATGATGCCATCACCGTTGCAGATTACGAAACTATCGTGAATAACATGCTTTTGAAAACCAAAACATAATGCATGCATGTTTCTCCTTCCAACAGTGTATTGATCTGTAATGGCCAAAGTAAACATATAAATAACTTACCAATGATATTATATGTCCAGATTATTTAATGTATGTTTTTGAACCAGCTTTTCTAGATCTCTTCAGATTCATTCAGATACAGTGTGTAATTGTCTCTTATGCCTTCTCTTAGTGCTGAGTGTCTTACATGGCTGGATTTTACAGTAGAAGTTAGGAATGAGCCACTTATGCCACACTATAGTTCCAGTTGAGCTTCCATATGGCCACCCCATTACACTGCTCAGCCATTCTCTGGGTTAGGTTTCATCAACCCGGTTTTGGCATGCAGAATAATTCAATCGTCTATAATAAATTCTTTTAAAGGCTTAATGTAGAATGAGACATACACAGACAGCTGCTCAGCCTCCATTTGAAGCAGATTTATAAGCAAATGACAGCAATTATATGACCGGCTTCATTTGCCCGTATGTGTGAGAAGCTTTTAGGGCTACAGAATGCAAGTAGTTGGATTTTGTTTTAAAACAAAAAAAAGCAAAAACCTAGACTATTTAAGTGCAGTTATAATAATGCACTATATTTTAAGAATGTGTGTGTATGTGTGTATATACAGGGGTTAGACAATGAAACTGAAACACCTGTCATTTTAGTGTGGGAGGTTTCATGGCTAAATTG